>JADRCD010221067.1:0-38885 GCA_019843815.1 Montemys delectorum
CCCATCCAGTAACACAACGAAACAGAAAACAAAATCCTCTGATTACAACCAAGTGATTTCTGTAGCTAGAGATGATAGTTTAGCAGTAAAGGGGGACAAATTTGGGACCACATTCAGAGGACCCAAATTTAAGTCCCACATGCAAGTCAGGCACCTCACAAAGAACTATATTTCCAGAGAATCTGACAACCTCTTCTGAAAGATGGCACTCACATATGCATTGTACTCATACATACAAAACACAAACATAATACATAAATTAAAACAAAATTACAGGTAAGAAAAATACCATTTTTATTTTTCTTAAAACTAGTAGCAATTCTTATAATTAAAAAAAAACACCACTTTCTCACTTACTTGGAGAAAATAAAAAAAAAAAAAAAAAACCATGAACTACCCAGGCACCTCAGTCTAACAAATAAACCAAATTTTTTTTTTTTGAAAATTTGACATTTCAGGTAATTGTCATTTAGATCTGTCATTTATTTTAATTTTTAAAAATATGTTAGTTTACTAATTACATGTTTTTTAATGTATTTTATGACTAACAAGCTAACTTACAGTTGTTATTATGTTAACATCTAATTATATAGACTGAAATTTTACATAATTTAAACTTTATTTTTGGTAAAAATATAGTTGAAAAGGGCTGTGCCTGGAGGGTAAAAAAAAAAAAAAAAAAAGAAACACTGAGGCTGACAGCCAGTGCTGTTAAGTAAACAGAGTATGGAAGAAACCAACGGAAGGATGGACAGATGGGTAGGCAAGCAAAGAAAAGAAAAAAAGACATATATGTAACTGGCAAGTGAGATACTGATTATCCTGTGGGTATTGCCTGTGTTCCTATATTAAGCTGGCCACGAGAGAATATTGGATGAACAACTCAACACTCTCCTACCAAATAGGCCTATTTTTTTTGTCTACTCCTAATGATAATCAGTCCACTAGAAAGCTAACAGAAAAGAGGAAAAATTATGTTTCTAGTTCCACACCAGTTATAGTATGACATCACTCATACTTAAATTTCAGAGACTCAATTTATTATTGATGGAGAACAATGTTTTTCATTGCTTTATATCATTACCAAATCTACCTTTTCCTGAAATTAAAATGGTTATTTATTGCATGTGAATGAGCTTAGAACACAGCAGGAATAAACAAATGTTCATTCTCTTAAAAGTAGTTCTGATGCTACTTGACAGTAAGTTAAATGTCTTTCTTTTGTAAGCTGAGGTAATGCAGTGATGGATGTTGTATTGCGGTGCCTGAGTACACATGCCGTACTTACACATGATATAGTTCATCACTCAGTTCACTAAGACAGCTATAGAACTAGTGGTTTCAGGATGATACACAGTTTGCTTAGTTGCTTTAGAGTACAAAAATTTTCCAAAATTTTCTACAAAGTTGACAATTTGAAATTTAAACTCAAAATGCCTTACACTTTTTTTTACAGCATGCTACAAATGAAAACTGATGAGAAAGTGGATTTGTCTGATGGGAACACAGCAAGCTGCCCATTGAGCCCCATTAAGATGTGCCTTAATCATCCTATTGAATGGAATCTAACAACAGCATCTCTAGCAAGCTGTACAGTTCATAACCAAAATCTCAAAAATGAAGAAAATTAGTCTGCAGCCCTTGCACTATCTTTATTTTCTATGTCAATATTCTTTCTCATGAAAACCAACTGATACTAAACATTTCTAGTCCTGTGATCTGTCTTTATATTAGGTCATTAGCATTAATCATTTTATTATAATTCTGTTTTTACATACATTACAAAAGATCATTGTGGGGTTTTGCAACAAAAGCAGATTTTGATGTTCTCTTTTTATCGGTGAATTTTTTAATGCCCTCAGCTCGAATATATAATTGCCCAGTTCTATTTCTGTGCAGTTTTCACATATAACAAATTCTGTAATTTAGAAAGCTAGTATTGTAAAGATGTGTGATAATGA
Source organism: Montemys delectorum (assembly GCA_019843815.1). Lineage (NCBI taxonomy): Eukaryota > Metazoa > Chordata > Mammalia > Rodentia > Muridae > Montemys > Montemys delectorum. The sequence continues at coordinate 1,962 of JADRCD010221067.1, forward strand.
CCTAACCCATGAACAGTTGTGTAACAGGTGGATGCTAACTACCTCGAAGCAAACTGGGAAAGGCAAAGGTATCAGTTAGAAGTCTATCTATCTCCTCTACAGTTATATATGTATAGAAGATTGATTAGTTTATCAAATAGCATGTTTTCATTCATTTAAAAAAAAAAACTGGGTTATCAGTTCCCTTTCTGTAATCTAAACCTCTCATCTGTGGGCCATAAGAGCAATGGCACGATTGCACGTTTACTCTTCAGCAAATCTGTGCCTCAATGGTAAGCAAGAACACTGGTTTAAGTTCACAATTTTGAATGAAAAAAAAAAAGGTAACTGTTTTTATACCTATTGTTTTTATTGTATTTTAGGAGTTTTTTCCAAAGTTTACAGGGGTGTCCTGTAGAAACAGGGCAATATTCCTTAGTAGTGTTAATGATGCTAGGTATACCTGCAGCCACAGTTATTGTCTAAAATCTGTAGTAAAACTACTACTAATGGATTGGTGCTTAACGTCAGAGAAAAGCAAACTTTGGTAGTGTCTTCATGATCATAGCTCTTTCCTTTTGGCTAATCTGCACATGTCTAAATGAAATTATAGTTCATTCCTAGCCGCTTTCCCTTACACCATGTTAATGTGCCATTTTAGCCCTGCTTACTTCCTAGTCCAAGAATTTATTTTAAGACAGGGATTTAACAAGAACTTTAACAATAAGAAATATGAAGCACAGGAAAAGATATAGAGCCAAAAGATGAAGAAAGACAGTGTTTTTCATTGGTTTATATCATGACCGTATCTGCTTTTTCCTTTTGTTTAATAAGCATTCTTGCTTTGTAACTTTAACTCCTTTTCTGAATTCTATAAAGCACATGTTATGTATATAGAATAAATAGCCTTTTGGTTCTAAAAGCCAGCAATATTACCTTTCACTCCATCTCAGAACAACTGTTAAAATAAATGGCCTCTGATAAATAAATTTAATGAAGCAGAAGCACAATAAAAATTTCAAGTTAGGACATTTTTATCTAAGTAAATGGTGTTTCTTTGGGTACGGCAGAAAGAAAAAGGACTACTTTTATACAATGCAAGTTTCAAGATATTTATGTTTCACAACAATGACAATTTCAAAAGATAACTGGAATTAACAGTGAAGAAACTGCTCATAAATCAGTACATAAAGATGATTTCTTATACTTTTATTTCCCATTAGTATTGTTTACTATTCAAGGTAAAATATATTTTCATGTGCCAAAAACCAATGTATCTTTCATGATTAATATGTGTATGGATACCTCCCTAATCTAGAATCACTCACAAACTAGTGTTCCTATATGGAAAAATTTAGGTTATCAAATAAATACTGAGAATAGGAATGATGCAATTTCTCAAAGCCATTGTTTAATGTAAATAAGGAGTGCTTTGGTTCATTATACTGGTCCTCAGTGGGCATAAGCAGTTTTCTGTTTAACTATATGTACTTCACCCTTCAAATGCCATTTGTTTGGTATCTGACATATTCACCTATGTTAGAGCTACTCTAAGCTTCTCAAATATAAGCTACTGGGCTAATTATAAATCTTTCCAAAATGTCAGTTTCATAGGGTTCACAGAGGGAACCTATTTAAAAGCAGGTTTCTAGGCCCACCTAACATTCTGATAAAAACAAATCTGGATCCATGCAGATGGATCACACTAACAGATGCTGAAGTCATGTGGCATCATTCATGTTTCCAGAAACAGAGCAGGCATTTCTGATTCTACCATAGTAACTATTAAAGCAAAGATATAAGCATAACTTCAAAGGACTCCATCCTTATCAGCTCTCTTAACTTGGATCTTCATTAAACTCTGCAAAGTTAAGTTTACTTTTCTGTAGTGCAGCTGTTTTGGCTCGTCTGGGTAATCTCATCTTCATTTCTGATGGTGGTTCATGATCACTAAACAGATGTTAAAAACACATTCATTTAGATATAAAATCAGAATATTGATAAAACTTTTAGCTTCTCACATTCCAGTATTGTATAATAGACAGCCTGAGTCTATTTACTAAGCTTAAAACTAAAATTTCAAGCAATGACCAAAAAAAACAAAAAACAAAAAACAATGGCTGGATGGCGGTCCTGCCAAGTGAATCAGAAAATCTAACTAATCTGGTAAAACCAGATTTAATCTACTGGTAAAACCTGGTGCCATACATATAGGGAAAGAAACAAAGCTTTAACAGTGAAGCTTGTAATTACATAGGGACCATACAATCATCCTAAAGAAGGATTTAGAATTCATGTTTAAAAAAAAAAAGTACTGTTATCTTAAATTAGTATATTGCTAAAACATTGTAAAGCCTGCCCCCTCCTGCAAAGCACTTTAACCAAGGCTTAATCTAGGAAAACATGCAGAGTCCAATACCAATGACTAAACGAATGCAAGACAGCTACAAATTCTTCAAGCTCAACCTTGGCTTGGCAAGTGACTAAAAAAAAATAAATAAACCATTAACACGAACCACTAGTACTTACTTTAAAAGTACTAGTAAAGTTATAAGCAGAATTGTAACTGAAAGAATATAAATGTTATCTAAATCAAGATAATATAAGGTCATGTAAACAGAACACATGGAAATACATGGAAACTCTTGTCTCAATACAAAGAATATATCAAATTATTACTAAAGCTGATGCCAACTAATACACCTCTTCATAAATCAAATGTTCTAGATAATTTTAGACTATTTACCAAGATCACAGATAATTATGGCTTTTACTATCTGGTAATATACAAAGTTTCTCTCACAAGAAAATTCTAATATTCTACTTCTAAACAAAATGAAACTGATTGGCATCTTCTGTGTCTTATAGAAATACATTAACATACCTTTCAGAGTCAGTCTCAGCAGTCTGGCGTCTCCTGTTGGTCTTAGATGAAACTGGCGCTTTTCTACGTCCTTAAAGACAGCATAACTTATTGGCAAAATTTTTAATGGTTTCGTGTGTCTAAATCTGATTTCTAAGCCATCTAAATCTTTTACTTTCAGCACAACAATCTTTTTCAATACATTTCCTTATTATCCCTGTCTACTCTGATGCTCTCAATACATAGTGGAGGGGAAAATACTAAAATTTATGTAAATTTCTTTGGATGAGCACTATAAAATGTGACAGAGAGGCAAACTTTAGGTCGCCACATGTGGTAACAAAAACATCTCAGGCTGGGTATGATAGCTCATTTGCTAAAGTTCTGGCTTTGTTAAGGATAGAGTTTAAGTGCCAGAACCCAAATAACAGTGATGTGTGGTGGCACCTGCTTATAATCCCAGCCCTAAGAAGGCAGAGACATGCTGGGGCTCTGCCTAGGTCCCTACATGGCCATCTAGCCTAGCCTACTTGGAGAGCTCCAGACCAGTGAGAAACTCTTGACTCAAATGCAAGTAGATCGTGACTAAGGAGCCTCCACATGAACACTTAAGCACACATAAATGATCACACACATATAAAACAGTTTTCTCTTACAGCAGAGATAGAGTTAATATAGAAAAACTAACAAAAATATTACAAAGGCAAGCTCAATCAATGAATAGTTTCTAGATGGAACTGTATTTTTATTATATATTTTTATCTTTGAAGCACTACATTGCTTAGCTAGTCTGGCTTCAAAATGATGGGCTCAAGCTATCCTCACACAGCATCTAGAACAGCCGTTATTACATCTAACATTATACCTGGCTTCAAAAGAAATTTAAGCAGCAAGATACAGGTTGCTTGTAAAACACAAATTTAAAAAAAAAAAAAAAAAAAAAACACCTTTATTCACCAGGGTTTACTTGTAATATTCGAAAAGGCTGAAAAGGACTAAGGACTGTGCTCAGTGGGTAGTGTGCTAGCCCAGCATATACAAATCCTGGTTTGCTCAACCACGTAAAATGGAGCATGGTGATACAACACCTATATTCCCAGCCTGTAATCAGAAGTTCAAGGTCAAAATAGTGACTTTGAAGCTAGCCTAAGATATATGAGAACCTATTCTGAAAAGAGACATAATAAATTTGGCCTGCAATGTTCTTCATTTATAAGAAATAAAATGTAGTATGTATACATTAAGTTTGGACTATTAAAAAATGGAGTTTTCATACTTTATTCTGTAACTAAAAGTAATCTGATCAAAATGAATTGTTCACTTGACAATTTGAAAACTGTATATTCTATTCACTGTTATATATTTCCACCTCATATTTTACTTATTTGTTTTCAATAATTATTTATCCCCAAGAAAACATCCAAAAATATGGAAGTAATTTGGAACAATATCCAGTAATTGATGTTTAAATAACTGGTTTGTTATAAAACAATGTTATGGCCAGATTCTATTCTAGAAAAGATTAAATATACTTAGAACAGAGCCATAAAACTATTTTCAATAATTAAAATCATGTTTGGCTCATGGGTGGGATTATTAGTGTTCTTGATGGTAGGTCTGCCTGGATGTACTTTCTTATTCTTCTGTAATAAGCATGCATTGCTTTTGTAATAAGGAATTAATAAAACAATTTAAAAAGCCTGGAATTTGAGATGTTTTTCAAAATCATCCCCTACTATTAAACATGTATTTATTCCAACAAATATTCTACTGTTGGAGACCCCTTGGGAAATTGACTGGAAGAAAAATGAAATTAGATGGGGAAAAGGAAGTAAAAACAAATGCAAAAACTTGGGAGGGTAAAAAATGCTCATTCTCACAAAAAAATACTAATACTTTTAATACTAATACTGCAAATAAAACTCTTATTTAACTTTTTTTTCTTTCTTTTTTTGGTTGATACCGGGCTTTCTACATAGTACTGGGTGTCCAAGAATTCACTCAGTAGACCAGGCTGGCCTAAACACTCACAGAGATCTGCCTGCTTCTGCTTCCCAAGTGCTGGGATTAAAGGTATATACTTCATCCCTGGCAATTTAACCTATTCTTAACTTATCCCCAAAGAACCCTTTATTGTATAATTTTTTTGGATACTTTTTATTAAAGAGCATATATAACAATAATGAACTTACAATCTTCAGAAAAAGCAATAATCTCCATCATCTGAAGGAAGTAAAACAGTTATACATTCCCAAGACATTCAAAAATTATTATTCCTAACAAAGATAAGGAAACTTGCAAAGTTAGTATTTTCCCTTGAAAACAACTGTACTTCAAGATGCAGTCAATGCACACATTACCTCTGTTAGTTTTTCCTTGTGTAGATTTTGATGCTTGAGTTCTCTTTACATCCCTCACAGGAGTCATATATTCTTCTATATATGAAGTTATACAAAAATACAAAAAAGACAGTCCTATTAGCAGCTATTGAATGGTTATAATGAATTACCATTCCAAAAGTATGAATACTAGAAAGTAAAAGCTGGCACGACGATTGAAGTAAGAAACATACTCAAATAAATTGAAAGGTGGAATAAACATATGATTAATAGCTTATATCAAGAGGATTATTAAGAAAAAGGGTTTTGTTCATTTCTGAAATTCAATCAAACTAAAAATCTCAGTAAAAATAAAAAATACAATTTCATAGATATTCAGGTGAGTATATATTTACCATTTTCATTCTGAAGAACCTTTGTAGTTGTGTTGACATCCTGGTCAAATTCTTTACTTCCTTTTCTTAACTGAATCTTAATCTTCTCCAAGGCTCTCAGACATGTCCTATCTGTTACTTGCTGAGAGTGGGAGATGGGGGATGTGGGAAATGGAAAGTAATCTTTCAAAGTTACATGGCAGTATCATTTGAAAATTTTCTTAAATTACATGAAATTCATGAAGAAAACAGTTATTTCAGATGAACATGTAGAATATGTAGCAACATATTATTTAATACATTGATCTAAATTCCACCTTGATATATATAAACACAAATTACTCAAGTATTAAAAACTGCTTTACCTCCAGAATCTTATCCAATAGAAGCAGGAGATCTTTTGTAACACTGCTACTGAGTTCTACTGAACTCAAAGCTTTTGTATAAACCCGATTTTCTGGTGAGCTTGGACTTGTTAAGATCTCATTACAAATTTTTATAGCCAAGTTGTCATGTACTGTTAAGGCCTAAAAAATTAAAAAGAAAAAGCTCTATAAAATAAAAATGCTTTCATCACAATACATACAGTTCTATATATCAAACAAAATTTCTAGCTATCTTGCAAAAGTCTCATTTGCATAGTGTCTAAACCTAAATTTAGCTCTCCCTGCCTCCAAAAGAAGCTCCTTCCTTTATTATAAGGAGCAGGTCTACCCCTTTTAGGATTGAAGTACCATCCAGTTGTTGAAATAATCCACGCTGATGAAAAGTGGAACTTTTCCAAAATCACACCACTCCCCCTAAAGGTCAGTCCACACCAAGTGAATAGCCAACTGATGCAAAGGTACCACAGCGAAGCTTATTTCAATTTTCAGCCATCCAAATAACATCTCAGTTCTGGAACTCCTTCTACAAATCAACTGAAACTCTTATTTACATGCCAATTCAATCCAGCCTATGCCCCAGCCTACTTTGCTTACTTTCCCAAGAATTCTATAGTTTACAGTTACTCACTTAAGACTGTAGACTTTCTTCAGATTTTACCATCTCGTTTGCCTCTCAAACTTTCCCCAAATCTTCTCACCACTTCATCTCGTATAACCATAAGTGACCATTAAATGAGTCTTCTTGGTAACTAAATCTCATGCTATTGACCCTTTACTACTAAGTCTTACATATACACTGCAAATAGGGCCAACTCCAGCCAACTGTATAATCATCTACATTTATTATCTTTATGTATACATCTTTTCTTTCTACTCAAACCACTTCTCAAATCCCAACTAGGCCCAAGTGAATTTTTAAAACTCAAATGAGTTTTAAAACTAGTAACAGAGCCAGGTCTGATGGCATACACTTGTAGTTCTATCTACTTGGGAGCAGAGGTAGTACAACTGCAAATTCAAGGCTTTGCCTGAGTACCCTGTCTCAAAATAAGTTAAAAGAGGGCTAGGGATATAGTCCAGCAGTAAAACAGTTGTCTAGCACCTGTAAGACCGTAGGCTTACTACCCTGTAAGGCAAATAAAACTAATGATACATATATCATTCCTGTAATGAATCTTATACTTTTCTGAAGTCCAAAAGCATTTGATGGCTAATCACTGTTAATATATTTTGATTAATATCCTTTGTAATATAATCTTCCTAATATCATATAATGTGACTCAAGCAGTCACTAAATAGCAAATAAATATACAGACAGAACAAAACTGTCAACTTGCAGTTGGCACCTGAAATCATTAACACATGACATTTCTAAGTGTTCAAACATCATTAAAGAATTTTAAAACCCAGTTTAATTATAATTTATAGATAAATCTGCAGTTTCATTATGTGTTTCATTTAAAAAAAAAAAAAAGAGATAAATGCCTTTAAATTGTCCTCCCTCCTCAGTATTAACAGCATAACAAGCAAGCCAACATTTGCAGATGTAGTAACAGAAGTCATTACTTCAGTGATTACTTTGCCAAGTGGGAGAATGGTAATGGAAATGATGACATTTTAGTAACTTCTAGGATGCAAAACATTTGCAGTGATCACTTCTACTTTTATAATTTCTCCACATTTACCCAGAGACAACCTTCCCTGCCTCCCATAACTGTTTTATATACCAGAAAAACAAAAGGCTCAAAATATAAATGTAGTTCACCATGATTTCAAAAGGCCAAGAGGATTCTTTAATCAAACAACAATGATCTTCATGCAGTTATATTTGCTACCCACAGGCTACCATACATACCTGATAATCTTGAGAATTCTTTGCCTGAGGATTTAATCCACTTGGTCTAGTCAGATCAACAAGCAATTCAGCAACATTTGTGACATCTACTTCAGCTAAAGGAGATGATGCTGGGGCATTGGCCAGTGTTTGCACAGTTGGAATAAAGGCTTCTTCAAAGCACTCCTGATTAGTCCTATTGAAAAGCAATCAGAACTTTTAGTACAAGGCCAAGGACATCTGCCCTGCTGAAGACTTCAGATCCCACTAACTTCTTTGACACTTCCAACGTAAAGCTGCTGAATGAAATGATTAGAACAACAACAACAACAACAACAACAAAACCTCCAATTACAAGTAAGTCGGTAAAACATTACTTGCACAACTGTCTCTATTGAAGAGATTTAATTCCTTTTATACCTTACATATAGAGGAAAGATAAATTTGGGTATATAAAATGTATGTTATATTCTTATGACTCATCTACAGAAAAGTATATCAAGAATAAAATGGCAAAGATATAATTTGGGTGGGGAGAGCTGAATCTGACTTTAAATATGATTTTATCAGTGATTCACTACCTGCATGCGTAAGCAAACATGGGGAAAAACACTCCTAGGCAATGTCGAAGTCGAACATCCTCTTCAGTCACAGGATTATACCATAACAAAATAAGACGAGAAAGAATCCTGCTGCTGACCAAAAGCCCAGAAAACATCAGCTTGGCTAGTCCTTCTGCAGCTCCTGTCCTGAGTTCAGATACCTAGCAAAAATGGCATTCATTAGAAAGTTTTTATCTCTAGTTTCCTTTTAAGCTTATGAGATATTTTAAAATAACTATCATAATTATTAATTTTATTATGCATGTGATAAAAGTAGGATCTCTGCAAATTTTAAGTTAGATTTGACTACACAGTAAGTTCTAAATTAACCTGGGCTACAGAATGTCACTGTCTCAAAAATCAGAACTAAAATAAAATACTCATAGGATTACAATGAACAGCATTCAGGGAAGTTCTGCAGTAATAAATTTCTCCATTTAAAAAAAAAAATCTCAATTTGATAACCTAAATTACACCTTAATGACAAGAAAGAGCAATTAATCTGATTGTAAGGGAAACAAAATTTAGAACTGAAGTAACCAAAGAAAGTATGGTAAAAGAAAAGCAGATATCACAAGAAAACTAGTATGATTTAACTTATAAAAGTAATTGAAAATTTTTCTATCAAAATTGTAGCAAACCAAATTCATCAACACAATGAAAGGACTATGCATCATCGGCACACAGAATTTAACCCAGAAATCCGCTGATGGTGCATATGAAAATCAAGAACTGTTCAATACCATGCCCACATATCAAAGAGAAGAAAATCCCTCATGACCATATTGACTGAAGCAGAAAGAACATTTGACAAAATTAAACATCTTTTTATTAAGAAATAAACACAAAACAGACAGGGATATAATAGAAAGTAATTTTCTCAAAATTATAAACAGTATTTATGAAAAACCCTGTAACTAACACATTTATTAACAAGACTCACAACTTTTCCACTAAACTCACAAATATGACAAGGGCATCTGCTTCAGACACTTAACGCCTGGTGTTCAACACTGTACTAGATGAAGCAGAACAATTAAATAAGAAATAAAAGACATGGAATTAACACTGTACTTATTCAGAAATGACATGGTTCTACAGGGAAAAAAATCCCAAGAATTCCTTTTCCAAAATTACTTAATAAGCCACTTCAGCAAAGTTAAACCTATACACACACAAATCTCAGCTGAGTTTCTATACTACAGCAGTGAACAATCCAAAAAGAAAATGAAGGAAAAGCAAAATAAACTTAATACTTATTTTAAATAATAAAAAATATTTTTAAAAAAGAAAAACTATGTTCATTTGCAAATATAATCTGCTCTAATTTCATTTCTGTTACTGTGGTAAAAAACACTGTGACAAAAGCACTTTCAGTTCTTTGAAAACTAATCTGAAAATGAAAATATAGTAGATGTAAAATTAACATTTTAAATTAAGATTTTTTAAAGCCAAATAAAATTATGTCAAAAGTAAATGAGTACAAAATTAAAGCAAAGACCATAAACACATGCTACAAATACTTCACAACTGTAGAGCTGGACGATTTCTTACCTCGCTGTCTAAGAAGTCAGAGAGGAGTTTCAGAACATTCTTAGCTGTGGCAGTCTCTTCATCATTTTCTTCTTGCTCATCATGACTGTTTATTTCTGCACCTTCACACTGAATGGCCTTAACTTTCTGGGGTTTAAATGGCTCAATCCCAAACATCATTAGTTGGTCAAAGATTGCCTTTAAAGCACTTATTTTTATTGTGACATCATCAATTTGCAAAACCTACAATTAGACATGAACCCCCCCCAATAATTTCAGTAAAACAACTTAATTCTATAACCTAAATAAAATTAGTATCTATTCTTAATTAAATCTCAATGAGTGTTAAGTGTGAACATTTCTCAGAATTATAATTAAAGTTTTCATTTTAAAAAAGAAGTATGTTTATCTCATAGCATCTGGAGCTTAGTCCTTAATTTTTACAGTGGAAAAAAGTTTTAGAGTCAGCATCCAGATGGATTGTAGTATTTGGTCCTTTCATAACAAAACAGAAAAAAGACAAAAAAGAACTCCAACTATGATAAAGTTTTACCATTTTTCTAAGGTCCAGAAAAACTGCATTGTTTTATAATTGTTTTGCCTGCCTATCAAAAAAATTCAGTACATTCTAATCCATTTAAGCCTTTGTTACAATGTTAGTACTATTACATTTCTTTGAAGAAAAATTTTTCTCATCATTTAGTAAATTCAGATTTCATTAATAGTGAGTTCAGTTATCAAGAAGACTCTTTTATAAAGCAGTTTAGGGAGCTAGGAAAATGACCTAGAACATAAAGTGCCTGTCAAACATAAGCATGAGAACCTCATTTCAGATAGCCAGCAACCACACAGGAAGCTAGGTGCACAGCAGTGCACAGTGATAATCCTAGCATTGGGGGCACAGAGGCAGGTGGATCCCTAGAATTCACTAGCTAAACAACCTAACCAAATCAAGGAGGTCCTGGTTCAGTGAGACGTCCTTGTCAGAGTTAGAAGAGAGATTGAATAAGATATCCAGCATTGATCTCTGCATATGAACACAAATGGTTTAAGTCTATCTTGAGTTAAAAACTACACAACAAATTCCAAAACCGTGGGGGCAGAGGGATTCTATTATGAAAGATTAATTATATTATACAAAATGTAACTTGGCCTTTAAAATAAACAAAATTCACTTCTATGTTGGTCAAATTATTATATAAGAAAAATTATTTATTCTCAAAACTTTGAAGAATATGTCAAGACCATATCCAATCCACGCTTGAGAATGAGCCCTGTAAATCTGCCAAAACTAAATTCTCTTACCATGTTGTTATGATGGCTCTGGAAACTCCCAATTTGCTACTAGCTCAGCATCAACTGTTTCCTTTATTCTCTCAGTGACCTTTACATGCAGCAATAGCTACCAAAGTCAACCCTAATCAGATTTTAAAACAAAATAATTCCCCTCTTCTGTCTTTCTAACAGCTCTTTATACATTATATCAATTTTATTACTAACAGTTTAATAATTGTTTTAATCCCAAACTAAAATAATCTAAAAAAAACTTTCAATGGAGCCTTGAGAATACTTATTAAAAAAAAAAAACAAAAAACCTTTTATAGAGTTGGGCATGGTGGCACAAACCTTTAATACCAGCACTCTGGGGACAGAGGCAGCTACATATATATCTCTGAGTTCAAGACCAGCCTAGTCTATAAAGCAAGGTCCAGGGTAGCTACACAGAGAAACCTTGTCTCAAAATATCAAAACTATATAATTAACTTTAAAAACTTTTATAAAGATTATAATATTGAATCTATTTAGTAGTTATCTTCTTTTGATCATGGACCTTGTTGTATAACTTTTTAAAAAAGCTACACAGTAAATAAAAAAATATTTAAAAATTAAAAATCACACCTCAGAATAATATACAAAATATAAGCAAACTTCAGGTTTTCTGCTCTTGAATCTGCTAAAATTCAAAAACTTTAAAATAAAAAAAAAAAAAAAAAAAAAAAAAGAAGCCAGATCCAAGTGATTTAATCTAGGTAAGTTATTAGACTTTCATATCCCAACTTAACAGTATTTGTATGTAGGTATGTAAGTGTGGCAGGGCTATGCCCAAGAAAGAAAAAGGAATGGTTGGGAGAATAATAGGACACACGAGTACCTACACAAACATGGCATAAACACCTAAAAAAATAAAATCTTTGAAAGAAAAGAAGGAAAGAAAGAAAAAGACAGTATTCTTTCAAGTATTTGTAAGGACTACTCTTTTAACTTTCCTCTTTGAGTTAAGTCTGAATGTCAAAGACTCAGGCCAGCATCACTGGCACAGCAACTCTGCCTCATCTCACTCCCATGGCTGCTGCTGCTATGTTCTGTCTATGCTTAGCTAGCATAACACATACATCCGGTTTGTTTCCCCTTCAGGAAAAGAAGCTCCAACAGTACAAACTCAGGTTGGTTCTCCTAGTCCTTTACCTGCTACAATTATCCTAAGCCAAGAACAGTGATAGCACATAGTATACATTCATATAAGCTACATGACTCATCTTAAATTGTTACTTCATTTTTTTCTATAAAGACATTTTTATAAACTATAAAATAAAAATTGAAACCCTAAAGATTATCCACAATCATAAATAAGCATCTCAACACACCTAGAATTTTAACATATCACCAGAGATACAGAACATTTCAAGAAATAGACACATGGTCATAAAATAAATCCTACCTGTAAGAACAACATAAAGTGTTTACTTGCAAAATCCCGATTCTGTAGTCCACAGCATCCCAAGCATAAAACAGCCAAATTTCTTACTATAGGATGAACACTTACTATTCCAGGAAGAATCTACAACAAAGTAAAAATTAAAATAATTTTAACCAAGGTAAGAAATTTACAATGTCATAATAAAATCATGGTCAAAATGATGATTTCCATAGGATTTTGTAAGGGCATTTCATTTCCACACTATTAACAAAGTTTCACCAGTTTTTAAAAAAAAAAAATGCAAGAGGTAACTGTAAAGTTGATAAAATAGAACATAGCCAGAACAATTTTCCTTCCTTATCAATATGTAATATTCCCACATCTGCTAAAACTGATTCAAGGATTCTCAATGCTAATAGAGACAAAACTCCTTAACAGACTCATTGCAGACCATGCTTCACTTTGTTTTTTTAGCATTGCTCAACAGTTCTGATTTTGATGCCTCGTTTACCTTATATACTCAAAATATTAGTAAAGACTGTAAATAATAAAAATTAGTAGTGGGAAAAAATGTAAATACTCCCATCTTTAAAACCATATTTAGAGATGGCGGAATATAAATTCTAAAACTGCATGTATCAATGTAAGTTTTAACACTTATACATTGTTTTAGTAACTACTTAAGTCTTCTCACTTTTTCACATAGTATCTTTTAAATATCATAGCAAGATCATTTCCACGAATAGGTCAAAACCTGCAATTATTAAGCTCACTCATGACCATATAAATCTTCATAACCAGTATTAATAGCATAACTAATTTTTATATTTTAATATTATCACTTTTCCTACTTCCCTTTGCTCCCTTCAACCTCTTTCACGTCCCCTCCTTCCCATCAGATGACCTTCTTATCCCCACTAAAGGCCTGTTTTTTGTTATATTACACACATATAAGTGGATAATATATAGTATCTATTTTTTAACAATATTTCCCTCACTTAAGCGGAAGATCCAAGATGGCTATCTGTAGTTTTATATTTTATGTACACTTTATTTCAAGCATTTCTTAGATAATGTGTATTCAATAAACATGCTATGAATAGCTTATATTTTATTTAAAAGTGACCTTTTAAAAATGTATTATTTCAATTATTCCTCATACTATAAAGTAGTCACTGTGGATATACATAGTTCACTGTATTTATCTGATGTTTAAAGTGGTAGTCTTTTAATTATTAATTATTAAATTATTAATAATGAACATTATTATATAACCAGGTAGAGGAGTATAGGGTCTCAAAGGCCAGCAGTGTACCAAAGATTCAATGATCCCATTCATGGTTGCACTGATTCCAGTTGAAGTGGACATCTGTTTCAACAGTTCATAACACAAAATAAGACACTTCTGTAATGTTTCCACATCGTTCTAAAATAAAGGACAAAATATCCATCATTAGTAAGAATATTTTTTGCCCATCCCTTAAACAACTGCTCTCTTGAGACTTTTTCTGTAGCAGATTGTAACTCTTTGTTCCTTTGGCAACCTTATCCAACTTTTCACTTATGAGCTGACCCAGTTTTGTCTAACAGTTTCCTCCTTGATTGAAACATTCCATTGTAAAAAGAAGCTTTAATCAGGATTGTTAAACAACAGATTCAGGAAATCTCTGAAATTGACCAGATTCACTAGGCCCCTCCTCTGCCAGAGTAAGTAGCTAGAGCTGAAAAGATTTTCAGACAAAGTACCTGCAAAGACTTTAACAACAGCTGCCTGTAAGAAGCAGAAACCAGTTGAACTGCCTGTTAGAGGTTTACACCAACTGAGGCACCTGGAACCAACTCTCTCCAACCTGCTACCTGAAGACTACAATGTGCTCCAGGTTCTCAGCTTTATGAGCTATCACCCTCACTGAGGTGGCCTTTGGTAATGCAGCTGTCCTTTGAGTCACTCGCTTCTGCTCCTATAAATGACCCCTCACTCACACTTCTGTAAGTAACTCCAATAAAACTCACTGGTTAACTAAGTTGGACTTTGGTGTATCCATACTTCAGTCTATCATGGAATCACTATCTGGGGCGAGTAGATGTGTGCATTGAGTCTCTCCAGGAAACGTTTGGTCACATATTACCCAGTTATTTTCAAATTTTCAACTTCTTCTAATCAAGTAATATAACATACTTCTTGCATGTCACACAGGCTCCTCAAACTCAACACATCCAAAATGGAACTAGTCCATTACTAAGCTTCTAACTCACTCTGTCATCACATCCTGACCATCTATTTTCATTTGTCCAAAGCAAAGAGGCCTAAGAAATTCTTGATTTGATTCTCTCTTCTTCCTATTACTAAACCTTAAAGAACTCTGACATGTCACTTCTATTTGTATTCAGCACCATCTTGTTCACAATGCTATCATCTCAAGCCATATTTCTGAAATTCTATCTAGACATTTATCACTCTATTTTCAAACAATACTAACCCTGTATTACAGAGTACTCATCCTATTCCTTAAAATATCCTTGTATCCACCATCATCTCTGAATAAAGTAGATTCTTTAAATATTGACTATCCAAGGCCTTACATTTATCTTGCCCATAACATTTCCTGATTTGCTATTTAACCTCTCCAATTCTCTTTCCATGTAAACTGGAAGGTTTAAAACACATCTTATTTTAAACTCTGCCATCATACCTACCATTACAACATCTACATTTTCTTAATTACTTGATAAGAAGAAGCAACACAAAATGCATTAAAAGTATAACTTTATAGTAACTATTATTTAGATTTGAAACCACTGGGA
The DNA here is from genome assembly GCA_019843815.1 of Montemys delectorum. Lineage (NCBI taxonomy): Eukaryota > Metazoa > Chordata > Mammalia > Rodentia > Muridae > Montemys > Montemys delectorum. The sequence continues at coordinate 17,375 of JADRCD010221067.1, forward strand.
CTTGGGGACTATAAAAATAATGAATTCATATTTTCCAAGTACTTAAAGAGGTAATCACCTAACTAGACTACCACAAGGGGAAAAGCATCCTTTAACTTATTAGGTTACATTATGTGTTATATAGTATTAGGTGTACTATGTTTACTCTTGACTACCAACTTGATTGGGCTGAGAAGCAGCTAGTAAACATTTAGAGCAGGAAAGATCCACCCTGAATACAAGTGGCACCATCCCACAGGCTAGAGGCCTAAAAATACAAGGCAGTAAAGGAAAAGACACACAATAAAAAGCAGCATAGGCACCCTGCTGTCTGTCTGTCTCTGTCTGTCTGTCAGGACAGGGAGCTACTCTGCTCTGCAACACCCTCTCACTAGCAAAAACCTCTAAAACTGTATGAACTAAAATAAAACCTCCTTCCTTCCTGTGATGGTTTATATATGCTTGGCCCAGGGAGTGGCACTATTAGAAGGTTTGGCCCTTACTACGTGAGGACCCAGCTATACCACTCCTGGGCATATACCCAGAAGATGCTCCAACATGTAATAAGGACACATGCTCCACTATGTTCATAGCAGCCTTATTTATAATGGGAAACAACCCAGTGTCTCTCAACAGAGAAATGGATACAGAAAATGTGTACATTTACACAATGGATACTACTCAGCTATAAAAAACAATGACTTCATGAAATTCGCAGGCAAATGGATGAAACTTGAAAATATCATCCTGAGTGAGGTAACTCAGTCACAAAAGAACACACATGGTATGTATCCACTGATAAGTGGATATTAACCCAAAAACTTGGAATACCCAAGACTCAATTCACAGACCATAAAAGAAAGAAGATCAAAGTGTGGATGTTTCAGTGCTTCTTAGAAGGGGGAACAAAATATTCATAGGAGGAAATACGGTGACAGTGTTGAGCAGAGACTGAAGGAAAGGCCATCCAGAGACTGTCCTACCTGGGGATCCATCCCATATGCAGTCACCAAACCTGAATGCTATTGTGGATGCCAGGAAGTGCTTGCTGAAGGGAGCCTGATATGGCTGTCTCCTGAGAGGCTCTGCCAGAGCCTGACAAATAGAGAGGCAGATGCTCATAGACTGAGCATCCATTAGACTGAGTGCGGGGTCTCTGATGGAGGAGTTGGAGAAGGGACTGAAGGAGTAGAGGTTTGCGGCCCCATGGAGGGAGCAACATCCTCCCCCCCCCCCCAGAGCTCCCAGGAACTGGACCACCAACCAAAGAGTACACATGGAGGGACCCATGGCTCCACCCACATATGTAGCAGAGGATGGCCTTGTTGGGCATCATTGAGAGGAGAGACCCTTGGGCCTGAGGGTATTCAATGCCCTAGTGTAGGGGAATGCCAGGACGGGAAGACGGAAGTAGGTGGGTGGACAAGCACCCTCATAGAGGCAGGGAGAGAAGGGATGAAGAAAATATCCAATTAAAAAAAAAAGGTGTGGCCCTTTTGGAATATGGAATAGGTGTGTCACTGTGGGCACAGGCTTTAAGACCCTCATCATAACTGCCTAGAAGTCAGTATTCTTCGAGCAGACTTCAAATGAAGATGTACAACTCTCAGCTCTGCCTGCACCATGCCTGCCTGGATGCTGCCATGCTCCCGCCTTGATAATAATGGACTGAACCTCTTAACCTGTAAGCCAGCCCCTGTTAAATGTTGTCTTTGTAAGACTTGCCTTGGTCATGGTGTCTGTTCATAGCAGTAAAACCCCAACTAAGACACTTCCCAACTGTTTTCTTAGCTAGTATCTCACAACAATAAAAAGCCTAACACATTAATTTTATTCACTTCTCTAGTTAATCTATTTCTTCCTGTAGGAAAATTAGTAACATTCTACATGAGGTTATAAATTATATACCTCTCAAACACATTTCTATAGTTTCCTGATCATATCATCCATCATATTAGAATTATATTATAATACAGTTGTAGCTCTCCAATAAGACAAAAGGCACTAAATGTTCAAAGTAACTCAAAAGAGATTATTAATCAGATTAATCAGGCAGACCAGTTTTACAAATGCTTTATCTTGGGGGGGGGGGGGGCAGATGGGTTTAGGACAGAGCTGGGAATCAAACAGAGGGCCTTACACAGGCTAGGAAAGCAGTCTCATTACTGAGCTTCCTCTCCTTTTCTTGGATTTTTAAAGGAGGCCTCACCTATGTAGCCCAAACTGGCCTTGACCCAGATTCTCTCTCTCTGACTCAGAGTACTATTACAGGTAGACAACACCACACTTGGCCAAAAATTTTAATTAGAAAATCTTTCATTTTATTCTTAGGTTTTTGTTTAAATTTGTTTCTCAAATTTAAAGTCTAGGTCAAGCCAGAGTGTAAATATGTAATATAAATAAACTATAAAAATAAATAAGTCATTCTCATGGGGAAAGTGAGGTGTTATTTTAGGTTATATATTTATGACTAGAAAAGGATACACAATCAATTCTAAAACTCTTTTATATATGGTAAACTTTCCTATGCAGCACTCTCGTAAGCATTCCCCAAATCAAAGTGCAATTATAGGTACGTTGAATGGGTTGGAGAGATGGTCCAGTGGTTAAGAACACTGACTGCTCTTCCAGAGGTCCTGAGTTCAATTTCCAGCAATCACAAGGTAGCTCACAACCATCTGTAATGGGATCGAATGCCCTCTTCTCATGTGTCTGAAGACAGCTAAAGTGTACTCATATAAATAAAATAAGCAAAATCTTTAAAAAAAAAAAAAAAACAGTAAGTATGTTCAATACCAAGACAAGACATTTAAAAATATAAAATTCACTAATTGATATCATAAAATTAATTCATGTGCAGTCATTACCCTTTTAAGAGATTAGATTTTTATCAAACAACTAAGTTAAAAAACAAAAAAAAAAAACTTCAAATCTATTCAAGTGTTTCAATAAAAATAAATAACAAAGCTGTGACTGGAAAGATTGCTCAGTGGTTATGAGTACTAGCTGTTCTTGAGAGGATCAGGTCCTATACCCAGCACCCTCACAGCAGTTCACAACCATCTGAACTCCAATTCCTGGGGATATGATGCCCTCTTCTGATCTCTAAGGGTACCAGGCTCACACATGGTACACATGCATACATGCAAACAAACACCGATACACATTAAAAAAATTTTTAGATACACAAAAAATTTTAAAATAACACAGATCTTTTAACATGCATATGCACATTTACCAAGGAAGATAGCAAATCTCAGTTAAAGTATTTATCAAAGTCATTTTTTTCTTAATAACAGAAAGTCTACAGACCTCCCACTAAAGGGAAAGATGGATGCAATTCCTTTTTAGACCGTTCAAGAAAAAACTTCCAAGTAAACCACTAGGAAACTAATTTCCCCAAGAAGGAAGAAACTCTTCAAATCTCAGTGATTAGTATGACAAGAAAATAACTCCTAGGTATAAAAATTAAAGGTATTGTCCAAAGTCCAAAAATGTCTGGCCTGGTGTGATGGCATACCCCTTTAATTCCCAACACCAGGGAGGTGGAGGCATAAACAAGTGGGTAGCTGTTAGTTTGAGGCCAGCTTGGTCTACATAGCGAGTTCCAGACCAGCAAGGGTTAAATAGTGGACTGTCTCAAACACCACAAATCTAAAAATAATAAACAGAAGTTTTAAAAATAAAGTTTATTTTTTCATTTTTATTCATGGTATTGTTACAACTCCCTCCAAAGTAAATAAATTCTAGCAGTTTAATGAATTAACAAATATAAGGTTTGTTGAGATAAGAGTAGTTAAAATTTAGTATGAAAAATGACATATACCTTTTCTGTGTGGACTTCTTTAATTTCAAGTTGCTCTGTCTCTTTTAACAGATTTATTCTGGCATCTTCCAATGTTTTTATTTCTTCTTTTAATTTTGATGCCTGATCAAAATCTTGTACAGTAATGCAATTTTCCAAAGCTTCTTTAGCCTCAATAAGTTTAACTTTTATTTCAGCCATCTAAAATAAGAAAAAAATTCATCACCTTCACCTTATTAATAAAAATAAGAAAATCTGTCACAATATCTCAAAGACTTGGGATTTAAGCAATCAAACATTAAGATCTCATTTTCCTGAAACAGATCAGAAAATCTATTATAATCTGGTAACAGTTTGCATGTCCTTATAGTGTAATATCTATTGACTTGGCTTTTTGAAAACACAACAAAACAGTATGGCAAGAGGAAACAATGACATTACTAAAGCACCTCTTTAATTTAAGAGACATACCTTGAGTTCTTTCTTTCTTGTATCGGATGGATCAACATGAACAGTAACAATGGGTGCACGAATCTCTGAGATAATTTCTGTGACCTGATGATAAAGTTATAATTCAAAGTACAAGCTGTAATCTATGCTTTATAGTAGCAATTGCGAACTGCTACATCAAATTCTAAATGATACATATAGCTATACATATAACAATACAGGTTAATCTACATTGCTAACCTGGCTGGATTTGGAATCACTCAGAAAACACACCTTTGGACATGACAGCCAGGATGTTTTTGGAGAGATTTAACTGAGGGAAGACTAAATGTGGGTATGACCATCCCACAAGTTGCAGTACTACACTGAGTAAAAAGGCAAAAAGAAAAAATAGTTTGAGCACTAGACTCATCTCTCTACTTCCTGTGAACAAAATGTGACTGACTAATTGCCTCAAGTCCCTGTCAACCATAGCTAGAACTTGTCTCAGTATCATACCTTTGCCACCATGATAGACTGTACCCTCATACCAAAACAAACTCTCCCTCCCTCTTTCTTTTCTTTCCCTTCCCCACTTCCTCCCTAAGTTGCTTCTTGTTAGTTGTATTAGTTACTTTTCTCATTGCTATGGCAAAAACAACAGGAGGAATCATTCATTTTGGCTCAGTTTGGAATTAGCAGTCCACCATAGAAAAGATGGACCAGCCAAAAGAACAAGAAATACCTAGTCATAGTGCATTATAGTTTTTTTTTTTTAAAAAAGGGGGGGGGGGGGAAAAGAAAAAAGAAAAAGGAAAAGGAAAAGGAAAAGAAAAAAAAAAGAAAGGAAGGGGAAAGTTGATACTGAGTCTACTTTCTCCTTTATAAGCTCAGAGCCCTAGCTCATAAAGTGGGCCACTCACACCTCACCCAATCTAGAATCTCTCACAGACATACCCAGAGGGTTGTCCTCTAGTTTATTCTAGATCTTACCAAATTGACAATAGTAATTATTACAACAGGTATTTATGGTCATAGCAACAAGACATAAACTAATACAATAAACTGAACAATAAAACTGAATCATCTAGAAAAGTAACAATTTTTAATTGCATAAATACTAAAGACAAATTATCCCTAGTGCAGTAAAAATGAAATACTGTACCCTAAGATAACTCTCTATACCTAAATTTTCTGCCTAAAACTCTTAACTCCTTCCTCAGTTCTGTAGAGGGAAAAAAAGCAAACCAAGTATATAAGTAATATAATCACTAATAATGACTTCCTTTCAGAGCCACTTGTTCGCTAGTTCAGACTGACTGTTCCCCATCTGAGACTAACTAAGCAAACCTCATGTTCTTTCCTCTCACACCTGCTGTGCTGACTCAACAAAGTAATAGGCATGCTAAAAAAGGAAGACATTTTAAACTGTGTGTGAGAAAGATCTTCTTTTTCATTTTTGCAACATGTTGAATAAACACTAATACACTAAAGACAAGGGTGCTGAAGAGAAATTAATACTCCTTAATGTCGCTAACCAAACTTATCTTCATCAAAAAGAAAAGCACTTACAATCTGTATCCTTTTATTATCATCTCTGATGATGTGGAGGAGTCTTTCAACAATAAAAGAAACTAAGGATATTGGGGTTGTAGGCAGGATAAGAGTCTCTTGCAAAATAGCCAGCAGTTGTTTCCTATAATCAAAACGATCTAATTTAACTACTATTATGACAAAATACATTTTTTTTTTAAAACACTTTTTCTGTGTATATATGTGAGTAGGCACAGTCATGCCTGGGCCTGAATGTGGATATCAGAGAAGAAATTGCAGAAGTTAGTTTTCTCCTTCTACCCTGTGGGTCATAGGATCAAATGAAAGTTTGATCAGCAAGCACCTTTACCCAATGAATCATCTTGCACCTGAAAATACATTTTTTTCTAACATTTCCCTTTACTTCCCTTTACTTCTGTTTGTAAGTACAGGTACAAATTCTATACATAGAAACTTTAGATTAAAAAAAACTCATAATTCTGCAAATTTATTTATAAATATACATATAAATATATTTCTATACCCTGATCTTTTAAAAATTTTTAAACCAAAAAATTTGAAATTATTTATTCTGAAGTAATTTTCTAGATTTATATACATATATACCCATACATACATGCATACATATCCTATCATGTGCCACATATGATGTTTCAGTAAACATTAGACCACGAATCTGATGGAGGTCCTAGAAAGTCATAATGGAGCAGGAAAATATGCAATGATACAGTAGCCCTAGTAATGCTGTACTTCAGTGCATTTCTCTGGTAATGTTGGTATAAGCAAATACCCACTGGCATACGTATACAAGTATACTAAAAACAATTATATACAATTATATACAGTTTTGGAGAGCTAGGATAGTTACATCTAATCATGTCATAACAAAACTGTATTTAAATATAAGAAATTAGCCAAATGGGGAGGAATAATAACACCACCCTCTAGACAACTCATGAACTCACAGCAAGTATGGTTAACTGCATAAGAGCTGCCAGTCAACATTCCAGTATGGATGGGATAGGGACTACTGAGGCCCAATACCCCAGCTAAGAAGATATTGGCAGTTAACAGCTGCTAGAGGAGAGAAAAATCCTTTTTCTTCTGGGGTGCAGCTGGCAGTAGGTTACCCATGCTCTGGTGGAAGGCCATATACCCAAGCACATTCAGACAACTGTAATTGGGCTCAGGTAATTTTTAAAAAGGGTTGGGGGAGCTTAAGGTAGAAGAACGAACAAGTTGAGTATCAAAGGAGTGGGAAGAATCTTGAGGTAGAGATGATCAAGATATATTGTATATATGTATAAAATTATCAAATGAAAATAATTGCTTAAAAAACCTGATTTATCAAAGGATATGATATCACATAAGTGTCGGCAGTTACACTAAAATTAAAATCAGAATCATTATTATCTTTTAAAAATTAAACCAAGGTAGGTTCCTAAATATTTAAAACTAAAGGAAATTAGATCAATTGTTAACATTTAGACATACCTTCCTCCTTCTTCACTAGTATCCAAAGATTTTATAATCAGAATCAATTGCTGACCTATGAATTCTCTTGTCATCAAATTTTCAATGTAGGTAAAATCGCCTTTCTGTTCTTCATTAACTACTGGGAAGCCCTGAATGTAACTAAAGCAAACAAAATTAATAAAGTAGATGTAAATCGGTGGAAGAGCACTTACATAGCACACAAGAGCCACTACAAACTCGTGCAATACCATATACCAACACAGAATTTTACATAGAGTTCAAAATTTTAAAAACCAGAAAACAGTACATATACAATATGCTATATTTTCAAAAAAGAAATCTACATGTACATTTAAAACATGTATAGAAAGAGATTTGACAATGGACATCCTTAATTACTTAGCTGTTTAACTCTACAACGATTAATGGAACTAGGGAAGCAAAGAATAAATTTACCTCTACATTTGAATTCTAACAAGAATATGTATTTTTTTTATAGTGAAGTAAGTAGAAATTATATTGTCTTAGTTGGGCTTCTATTGTGATAAAACATCATTACCAAAAGAAACTTGGGAAGGGAATGGTTTACTTCCTGTTTCATATTACAGTCCATCACTGAAAGAAGTTATGTCAGGAACTCAAGCAGGGCAGGAACCTGGAGGCAGGAGCTGATACAGAGGCTGTGGAAGAATGTGGCTTACTTGCTTGTTTCCCATGGCTTGCTCAGCATGATTTCCTACTGATCTCAGCACCATCATATCAAGGATAGCATCACCTACAGTGAGCTGGGCTTACCCAAATCAAACATCAAGAAAATGGGCTTGCCCACAGGCCAACCTACTAAGGGCATGTTTCCAGTGAAAGTTTTCACTTCCAAAATGTCCTCAGCTCAGGTTAAATTGACATAAAACTGGCCAGCAGGTATATCAAGACAGATAATTTAGAAAAATAAAACTTTTAAAGTTATATAAGTTGTTTTATTTCATTTTTAGTATGTTATTAACTGAAAAATACTTATAATAAAACTGGCCATACATCTACACCATAAGATTCTGAAATGAGTTGAGCTTGGCTCAGGGAGTGGTGGCACTATTAGAAGGTGTGGCCCTGTTGGTGTAGGTGTGGCCTTGCTGGAGTAGGAGTGTCACTGTGGGTGTGGGCTTTAAGACCCTCATTCTAGCTGCCAGGAAACTAGTATTCTGCTAGCAGCCTTCAGATGAGGGTGTAGAACTCTCAGCTCCTCCTGCACCATGCCTGCCTGCATGCTGCCATGCTCCCGCCTTGATGATAACAGACTGAAACTCTGAACCTGTAAGCCAGCCCCAAATACATGTTGTCCTTACAAGAGTTGCCTTAGTCACAGTGTCTCTTCACAGCAGTTAAACCCTAGTTAACACACTTATCCATGCACCAAATCTAATCATCATGATACCTGTTCTGTATAGCTTGCAAATAAAGAATAATTTTTTAAAACTTTGTTATATATGAATATTAGATAAAATTCAAGAAAAAGTCAGTAAAATTTTATCAGGGAAAAGTTACACTAATCAGCTGCTAATACTGAGTCACTGTAACAGGAATAGTAAGGCCCTGATTGTATACTTTCAGCATACTAACCACGCAACAGATTCTTCAAAGCATTCAATAAATATACCCATTCGTACCTACTTATACAAAAATAGTTTCTAAATTGTTTCCTCTTATGACTTTGAATAAGATGACTATGAAATTGGTAAATAAAGCAACATAAGTACAGTTCAAACCAAAAGAAAAACTTTACCTCAGTAAATACTGAGCATATACTGCAGGCTCTGGCAAAATCTGCTCTAAAACTTCTTCACCTTCATCTTCCTTTGATTTCAAATATTCACATAGGGTGCGCCAGTACAAAGCAATTTCAGGAGTTAATGTTTCCACTGGAATCAACTTCCTTTATATGCAAGAGAGTAAGAGAAAGCATTATCTTTACATGCAGTTGAAAAACAGAACAAGAATGGACATAAGATGAAGATTTCTTTCAATTACTAAGTCTTTTAATTACTAAGTCATTAATTTCCCCACCCAAAAAGAATGAAAAGAAAAAGAAAAAAATTAGCCTGAAAAAAAGCAGAAGAGAAAGCTTCAAATGAGTTAATATGGTTTTTCAGTGGATGTAGTGCAAAACTCAAAGTTGCAAAATGAAAGGGCACAATTAAAGTAATGCCTGACATAACATACTGAATCCTTGTACCAGAAGGAAGAAAGACTCATTAAAGAGAAGAGGGACAGATAAAAGGTATTGAGGGAACCTGAAAATACAGGGAAGACAAACTCATTTTCAGTGCATAGTTTCAATTTAAATCCTCTGTACAATTTAAATAATGAAGTCTTTATATACCTGCCATCATCATTTTTACAAATTCCCACCAGCTCACTGAGAGGAGTCATTGAGAATAAGGATTGGAGAACGGAAACTGCTACATCAGAAGAATTTTCCACATCTAACCGATGAAGCAACTCTAGGATATTTCCTTCAGTGAAACGCAACCAGCCTTGGAGAAGATGCTTCTGGACTGCTTGTTTCACAGCATCTGGTGAGTCATTTAAACAGTTAAACTATGCACACTCTAGACCTTTTCTCCTGTATTATCCCCATCTTAACTGTTGCTAAATCATTGTTAACACTGAAGTTACAATTCAAATAGAAGTTATAGGTAGAACAAAGCATGCTAAGGAAAAAGATGCAGTATTACTAAAGTCATGATAATGCTTATTTCAAAATGCAAATAGAGTTCAGCAACAATTAAAAAACAAACTCCTGTGTTGCCTAAGGAAAACTGTCTATTATCTCCTCACTGAACATCATGCATCAGAATATGTGAAATCTTTTCACTTGTTGATTGACCCCAAATATTACATGAATTCTATTTGCAGTATTGAATCACAATATACTTTACTAAGCAAACTTTATTTTTGTCATTTAAGAAGTGATTCTCAACCCTCCTAATACTATGCCCCTTTACTACAGTTTCCTCAAGCTGTGCCAATCCCCAACAATCAAATTACTTCATTACTGCTTCATAGCTGTAATTTTGCTACTGTTATGAATCATAATGTAAATATCTGTGTTTTCTGATGGTCCTAGGTGAATTCTGTATAAGGGTTGTTCAACATCCAAAGGAGTCACAACTAACAGGTTGAGAGCTGCTAATTTAAGGGCATCCTAGCCAGCCTCTGACAATACTCACAAATTCAATTGTGCTTTCTTGATATAGCAAAACTGAGACTAAATGGCTTCATAAGAGTTAAAAATTTTTAGAACATCCCTCAGAAAAGCAGATTCCTTAGTTGAACAGATGAGAGGGTGGGGCATTATACTGGTCTGTTCATTCCTAATTGTTTTTGATGCACAGAACACATTTACATTATAGAAAAACGGGATAGTACTATTTAAAAAATGAGGTAAGAAATTCCTACCAGATGTTTGCAGAAGTAACTGCATAAGATTTAGAATAGTGTTCCCTCTCTAGCACAGAAGTCTAAAAGAAATGCCTTGCTCCTTCAAAACACCAAGATCTTTAACCCCAAAATGTTTCAATTTATTTATGGAAATGATAATTTTATAAAATTCAAGCTTCACTTCAAAATCCAATATATACAAAGATGTGTATCTTACCTGATCTGTCATTAAGACCTTGTTGAAGCAGTAGTACTCTCTGAGCAATGGACAAAGCTCTCATATGAACTTTTTCAGCTAACACCTTAAAAAGGTAAAAGATGGCCATTAATCTCAATATACTTTAGAGATGTCTTACTTATGAATACTGCATTCTTCTGTAAATTAACCCAATTTTTAAATTGTCTGTTAATATGCTTAATGTAAGAATACTCTAAGTTACTTATAGTCTTCAAAAGTCCTAAACTGGAAAAAAAAAATCATTGTTACCAAATTTTTTCGAAAATACCATAAAATGGTTCATCTTTCAAAAACATGCCTACAGAAGATACTGAATTTATTTACCTGATAAGCCAGCTTTCTGACAGTATCCTTTATATCCTTTGTACGTCCTACAATTTTTGGCAGAGTCTTTGCTGATGGTGCAATACAAGATAACACTGCACGTCTAACTTCTGGATTTGAATCATTTTCAATCAAAGTAACATATGCTAAAAAATACAGCAGTTATTATCACATATTATTATTATTATCGTATAAGTTCTACATTCTTTCTTTTTTTGTTGTTTTTGTTTGTTTGTTTGTTTGTTTTTCGAGACAGGGTTTCTCTCTGTAGCCCTGGCTGTCCTAGAACTCACTCTGTAGACCAGGCTGGCCTCAAACTCAGAAATACACCTGCCTCCCAAGTGCTGGGATTAAAGGTGTGCGCCACCACTGCCTGGCACATTCTTTCATTTTTAAATAAGAGATATTACTTTTATATATTCACTTCTGGCAAAAAAAAAATTAGCATTTCCTTTTGAAAATAAAATTAAAACTTATTTGTGACTGAAAATTAATCCCAAAAGTCAGATAACGATTAGAGTAATTTATTTTAAGTTGATATGGTTTTATATAAGGACCTATTACTTTATTTTAAATTTTACTATAAAATGTTACAAAAAAAAAAAAAAATCACCCAGAAATTAACCAGACCCAGAGTATACAATTCAATTAACTTCTACACAGTTAGAATAGCTATTCAGAAGGGAAATTATGAAGGTTCACATTTAACTTTACAGTTTTAATTTTGAGAATGTAATAGGTTTATGTGCTTAATATACTTTCACCATTGTTTGAGTATACTCCTCCTATATACTGGCAGTAGTCTCATACCTGTTTAGTGGATCTTTAGACTGTACCAGAAGCCACACTGAGAAATTAAATCTTATCATCCATTTGTCTAAGTATACACTTTTTAACATCACAAAAATAACACTTCTCAAAATGTAATACAATCCTTAAACAACTCAGAACTAGCAGATGCTAAATTTATGAAGCTGGGTAACAATAACAATTACTAAATAGAGCATCAAACTTTAAAATGTGCTAAAACTAAAGAGAATGTGGGTCAATGCATACCTTTATGTCCCATTACTGACAATACTAAAAGTAGGAAACTTTTTTAGAATACTTTACCACCTACCCTAACAGAGTGGAAGCCATATAAGTCTGTATCTCTAAACATAACTGTACAAACCCTTTCATCTATGCACCAAAGGCATGAGTAAGAAAAGTCCTAACACTGACTTTTTGTTTTGTTTCTTTGGGTTCTTGAGATAGTTTCTCTGTGTAACCATGGCTGTCCTGTAACTCACTCCATACTAGTCTGGTCTTAAACCCAGGAAATCTGCCTGCCTCAGCCTTCAGAGTTGCTGGGATTAAAGGCATGGTACCACCATGCCCTGCCTCTAACACGTTTTAAAGCAAAGTAATTGCAAACAACTAGAAGGGCCATCACCATTCAGAATAAAACTACATAAAACATTAAAATATAGCAAAAATAAATATATATCATCCTAAATGAATGCTAAAATTAGGAATAAATTTGAGGTGAAAAAAAGACACAAAAATATAGCTTGACTCACAAAAAAAGTGGCAGGCAAAATTTAACAATGAAACAAACACGTGATTGTTTAAAATGTAATTTTTTATGTAAACAGGGAAATTAATTCAAAATTCACTGTAATTATTTTTACCTCTGAAAGAAAGAAATACAACTGAAGAGCAAGGCAGCAGTAAAAGTGCTGATAATATTCTTTCATTTTAAGTTGTTGGATTGATGCTTCCATAACACAGACATATATAATTAATAAAAATTCAATACTAGGTTAGGAAAATGGATCTACTGGTAGAGTACTTGCTGCACACACGAGACCTGATGTTCCAATGCCCAGTATTCTCATGAAAACCAGCCACAGTGGCATGTACATATGATCTTAGTACTGGGGATAAGGAACTAGGGGATTCCTGGGGCTTTCTGGCAAGCAGTCTGAGATGAACAGAGGTGCTATCTCAAAAAAATAATTGAGGACATCTGATTATAACCTATGATTTCCTACACACTCATGTATATACACACATAAAATCCAAGTACCCAAGTCAATATTGTGAAAAAGATTTAGGAAACCATACATACCATCAGTTACTGGGCAATCATCATCCTTGGGGTCTTGGAGTCGAGAAAGAGCCAAAACCGCTTGTATTCTCACATTTGGAATTTTATCTTTCAACCTAATAAGCATGGCTTCATTAATTTTATCAAATAAGTCATCATCAATTTGGGCATTTTCTGGCATATTCCCAAGAAGTTTATTAATGAGCTGGCATACTCTAAATCTGACTGCACTGCTGTTTGCTTCATGAGACTACACAAAACAAATCAAAAGTTACTCTTAGTCACATTCCATTATTAAGCAGTCAGTATCACTTTATGTTCATAATTAAAACTTGACAATATACCCAGGTAGATAGTGTAAGCCTACAATACCACAGAGAAAAACCACAAGTTCAAGGTCTGTTTGAGCTACAAAGTAAGTTCAAGAACAATATGGGCAACTTAAAAAAATCCTGTCTCGAAACGAAGTAAAAAGATAGGTAGATCAGTATACCAGCATGTATAAAATTAGGTTTAATCCCTAGCACTACAGAAAAAAATAAAAATAAGACAATAGCAACTCATTACTTGGAAAGAAGTTATATTGTATATCCATACTATACAGATGTAATACTCTCAAGTAGTCTAAAAAATATTTGCTGTCACAAAATAAGCATATCCCTTTCTTTAGGAATTTGTTTTACTTAATCCCAGAGAGAGAACATTTACAACAAAAGTGAGAACTTAAACAGTTAAAATTTTAATGCTGGAGGAATCCTTTTATCTTAATGACACTTAAGGTTTCCATAAAAGACTTATTCACACACATTTTCTCTATCACTGATATTTCACTGTGGAAAATAACAAACATCGCCAAATATGTTATTTGCCCAAAGTACTAGCTTTTACAGTACCTGTAAGAGAAAAGTAAACAAATAATTTAAAATGCCACCATCTTTCTCTTTTTCTTCTTCCTCCTCCTCCTCGTCAGACTGGTGAAATGAAGTAACAAACTTGGCTGAGAAGTCCATGACTCTCTCCACAGCAGGTTCACGTTTATATACCACCATGGCATACTTAAGGTAATGAACAAACTCCTCCTGAAAAGCTGTTTTATCATCCATCTGAAAGACAGAAGAAACGCCTCTATAAGCTGCATTAATAAAAATTCTTTATTCCCAACAATGCCATAATACTGCTGAAAGCCTTACCCTTAGGTCAAACTATATAATATTTCTTAATTAAACTGTCAATTATCCAAACCAAGAAAGGAGGAATATATCTCCACAAACTCTTCAGCATATAATCTGTACTGCTGAGAAAGCACAAAGCATACATTTGAACAGTGTAAAATTATCTCATTTTTCTCTCAATACCTTTGGATTATTGATATTTTTCTTACCGGATTAATGCAAAACAAGCTTCAGCAAGAATAACTCAAAATCAACAGCTTTGTATTTATTTTATTTTGGCTTTTCTAACATCCGTTGTCTTAGTCAGGGTTTCTATTCCTGCAGAAAACATCATGACCAACAAGCAAGTTGGGGAGGAAAGGGTTTATTCAGCTTACACCTCCAAACCGCTGTCCATCACCAAAGGAAGTCAGGACAAGAACTCAAGCAGGTCAGGAAGCAGGAGCTGATGCAGAGGCCATGGAGGGTGCTGCTTACTGGCTTGCTTTCTTGTAGATAAGAACCCAGGGATGGCACCACCCACAAGGAGCCCGCCCCCCTTGATCACTAGTTGAGAAAATGCCTTACAGCTGGATCTCACGGAGGCATTTCCTCGACTGAAGCTCCTTTCTCTGTGATAACTCCAGCCAGTGTCAAGCTGACACACGGAACCAGCCAGTACATTCGTCAATTTCCTTTTGGCATAACTTTCACATTTTGCTCCATACCCTTAATCACTTTACAATGTACTTAAAACCTTTCCTGGAACTCAAAACACAATGTATCTTCCTCACGTTCGCTGGCCTAGAATCCCCCACCGCTACACGCGATACACACAACGAGCAAGTATGGGAAAAGACAGGGTCCTTAAGATGTCGCTAGTTGGTGAGAGGAATTTGATTTTAGGCTTAGGACTCGGTGGAAACAACTTTTACCGATTTCCTGAGATGAGCTGGAGACTCCCCCCCCCCCCCCCCAAAAAAAAAAAAAAGGAAATAAAAGCGTCTAAGAGTCACTGCGCAGGCTAAGTCCCTGAGGAGCTGAGGATCACGGATCCCTCCCCGCATCCCCCGGGAGGACGGGGGTGGAGAAAACCGAGGGGTGGATGGGGAGGAGCTGCGTGCGCGCCGCCGCCGCCAGGACACCTCGGGCAAGCCTCGGAGCACCGGGCCTCGGACTGACGCAGGCGGGTCGCGCACGGGCAGCCGAGGCCGGGCCGCTTACCGCGCCGTACGTGCGGCTCAGCGCCACCACCAGCTTCGCCTGGTTCTGGTGCGGCTGCTGCGCCATCTGAAAAGCCTCCTTTACAGAAAGCCGCTTCTTCTGCGCTGCCATGGCGCCTAGTTGGGAGCTGCCCGAGCGCGGCTGTGGCTCGCAATCCGCGAAGGACTCCGGCTTCCGGCAGACGGGCCGGCGACAGTCCGAGGGAGAGCTTACCGCCAGAGTGTTCAAACAACTCTCGCGGGAGGACGAGACGTCGCGAGACTTCCTCCGGAGGCGGTGTCGGACAGCCGTGACCTGGCGATCCCCGACCTGACTCCACCCTCCGCTCCGCCCCTGCTGGGTTGTGGCCTCCGGCTCTCCCAATAGGAAGAGGCGTTTGTGGGCGTGGGCGTGGGCGCGGCCGGAAGTGGTGCCGCGCGTGGAGCCCACCCGGAGTGGGCGTTCAACTTTCTGAATTAAACGGGTGGCGTTAGACCGGTGGCGGGAGCCTGCGGTTGGGAGTGAAGTGAGGAAAGCGGAGAACTGCCGGGTTGAGAACCAGGAGCCCGCCTCGGGCTGCCTGAAAACGGGTACCTCCCGAGCGAAGGAGACGTTTGAGCTACGTCGCGCGGGGCCCGCTCGGGGCTTGGGGATGTCAAAGTTTTGGAGGGCGTCCTGGACGAGGGCCTCAGCAGTCCTTCGGACGCGGTGGATTCCGGCGGGGACTGCCTGCCCGCGATGAGACAGTCTGGGGGACCTGGGAAGAGAAAGGCGGGGCAGTTTAGACTGCAGCCGCTCGGAGATGCTCCCGCTTTATA
Source organism: Montemys delectorum (assembly GCA_019843815.1). NCBI lineage: Eukaryota > Metazoa > Chordata > Mammalia > Rodentia > Muridae > Montemys > Montemys delectorum. Next base: position 33,882 of record JADRCD010221067.1, read on the forward strand.
GATCTGCTTTACAAATCTGCCTAGCAACTCTTCTAAGCAGGGGAGAAACGCAGGCATGATCGAAGGAATTTGGGGTCTTGACTAAGATCGCGTACTGGATGTATAAAATTATCTCAAAATGAATGCCTCAGCTGGGGCATAGGACACCCCACCCCAAAAACGTGAAACTTGGTGTGTTGACTGACTGATAACACACCATTTAACGTTGGAAAACATTAAATGCAGCCACCTATTCTGTCTATTCGGGAAATCTACGTTGGTGAGGTGTATCAGGAGGAGGACTGCCCCCAGACTAAATTCTCAACGGGAGACTTCATCTGTCTCTTTAGACTTTTCTCCGCTTTCCATAAATTGTGTTACACACATTGTATCTGTATATGGACTTCATGCCTCGGTCACCTGATCTCTCTTATTTCGTCTTTGCCAACAATCCTATGTCAGTGTTTTGGGGTTGGTTGGTTGGTTGGTTGGTTGGTTTTGTTTCCTTGCAGTTAGTTTTATCTCGATTTAATTCAAAATTCGAAGAACTTAGACTCAGGATGAAAGGAAAGTTTTTTTTTTCTTCCCTACACTTCAGCCTCCATTGGGAGCAGAATGGAACATTTTAAAGCCTATTTTTTGTCTTTTTCTCCTTTCGAGTTAACTAATCTTCCACTATCACGTTTTAAATGTACTCTTTAATTTTCATCACACAGATTTTTACATATATCCATATGAGTAAACTCCTGAATGAGTATTGCACTGTTATTTCATATCTAACCATCCACTCTATAAATACCCATAAATGTAACTGGCTTTTCTTAATCCCTACTGGGTTTTTAAAGCTTTATCAGAATATGTTAATGCTAACAAATTTTACTGACTTCTTGCATGTGCCAGACACCATTCAAAGCTCTTTACTTCATTTAATCTTTTATTTCTATCTGCTTTTAAGATGAGTAAAGTGAGACACAGACAGGGTGCCATGGGATTTCAACCTAGGGATGTACCATAATTATTCTCCTGCTTCATTCCAAGTTCCTGAAAATTTATAAATACACAACTAATCTCTGGTTAAAGTAATGAATATGGTGTAATTTGAAATCACCATGTCTAATTTGAGAAAGTTCAGATTAATCACAGGACAAAAGCTAAGAATGTGTGCATTCTGAGAGACAGAGAGATAGACAGACCTAGGAAACTAATGTTGTTTAAGCAAATATACAAAATTCCTACATATATAATCTTTGTACACTACTAAGGTAACTTAAATCCTCTTTTGTTACCTTGCTAAGACTGGATCTCTGGGTGTTATTTTGCCCTAGTGTCATTTCAGATGTTTATTGGGTTCATGTGGCTGGTCAACAGACAACAGACGGAACTACGTTGTTCTGTAGGTACTCTGGGAATCCCTAGAGGACCTGGGGAGATGATTCGTAGGTTAAAGTGCTTGCTGGCAAGCATGAGGATCTGAAGCCACATGATATTTCACATACAGATATCAGATGTTACACCTGTCTGTAGCCCTAGCACTTGAGGGTGCTGAGAACCAGGATCTTGGGCTCATTGGTCTGCCAAAATAGCAAGCTTCAGGGTGACTGAGCCTGTCACAAACAGTACAGTCTAAAGTAATAAAGGAAAACACTGTCAGTCTCTGTTCTAAACATGCATGTACCACACATACAAAATAAATAAAACTTTAAATAAATGATAATATAAATGAAAACCAATATGTGTGTGTCATTTGTTTTTAATGTAAACAAACTGGAACTAAGAACATTTTAATATTTTGTGACAGTCTGTGACCTTTCGTTGTCTCTACAGTTTAGGTGCCTGCAGCCTTTATTGTTTTGTTGATTTAAAAAAAAAAATGTCTCATGGCCATTTCAATATCAATGAAATATAAGGAATCTGACCACCAGAGGTCAGTATGACTGTTTTGATTAGAGTTCTGGATTTTAATAATGAATGTTGTATGGATTTGGTATGCTTTGAACATAATCTTAGAACTTTTCCAGTATGCTATATTAAATTCAAACAGCTTAGTCTCATTGTAAAGCTTACATAGTTCTTCACTCTTACTTTTATTCTGTGAGAAAGAACAAGTACATATAAGAATAAATTTGTGTCTTTGATAAGCTTTAGAAAGTAACAAAAACTAAACAATGCATACCATAAGGTTATTGAATTCTAAATTTTAGATCAGTAATTCTTGAAAACAACTATACATGAAAATGTTTAGAATAGATGTGCTTAATTTGTTTTGATATGGAAATATATACATGAAATATAAAAGAAAATAGCAATATAATTTGTGTTTGTAGATTTTGTATGTCTTATAATACACCTCTTGTTGATTTTTTAAGGGGTTGAATTAGCCTTTTGAAGAGTACTTTAATCTAACAACAGGTGCAGTCTGTTTGAAGAGAAAACAACAAAAACATAAAAGGACAGGACAATTAAAAGCTAGCCTCTCCTGTCTCAGGAAAATACAGACTTGACAGACTATAATGAAGTATTCTTTTCAAAACGAAGTAGGTAATATAAACTAGGCTTGAGAGCACTTTTATGTTTGTCGCTTAAAAGTAAAGTTGGGAGCATTTTGTCTTCTTTTGTAGAAACAAATACTTCCTTTACTCCTCTGTTCATAGAAAGTTGGTGTCTTCATAATATTCATTTATTCTGTGTGAGAGCATGGAATATGTAACCTATGTCTTTTAAGATACTTGTTACTCATTGGCTCCCATGACCTTTGTAGACTTGGGTGTTTGGTTTTCATACTGTAAAATTGTTATCTTTATTTAAAGCATTGACTAAGGTTTCCAGTAATATGGCAGACTGTCAGACATCAAGATTCTGGTCAGCCTTACTTGCCCGGGTCCTGCCCCAGACAGTCAGGTACCTTGGGAAGGCAGTGAGGGTGACATCAGCAGGGGCCAAAATCCGATGACTTCTGGCAGTGTTATTATCTTTTGCTACTCAGGGGCCAAACACTGATGGCTTCTGCCAGTTAACTCTTGCTGATAGCAGCAGAGGAGTCAAGAAAACTTAGATATGTGGGCTCCTCAGGCCATTTGCTGACCAGGCTTGGAGTTCCTTAACTCTTCATGAGGCAGAGAGAAAAGAGAAAAGAGAGAAAATCAAAGTAAAAGAAAGGAAAGAAAGAAAGTCAGGCACAGATACATGCATACCGAATGAAGCAGTAAAGGCCTACATTGCCACATTATTGTTTTTCTTGGGATAATTGATCACATGGTTTTTAAAGCATTTTACATCCTATAAATTCATAGTAAGTTTAAGTCAATAGTTTATGTCATAGATCAATAAAGGTTTAATGAGCTATACAGCAGAATTGTTTATATGTCTTTCCATTAAGACTAGTATCTGGACAAGCTCTGCAGCCAGTCTCACAACACCCAGAGGAAGCTCCACTCCCAGGCACTCTGCTCAGGATCAGAGGTGAGGAGGACCCAACATCTGTCCCAACACTGGGAGCAACTGGGACCTGCTAGAGCAGGCACACAGGAACCCAAGCCAGCAGAGTGGCTTGGGTTCCTTCCAGTCTCTCTGGGCTGGTGTCCTGAGCAGACCTTGGGCCCAGGATCCACAGCCAGTCCCAGGACACCCAGAGGAAGCTGCTGTACTCCCAGGTGCTCTAACAAGCCCAGGGTCACAGGATCCCAGAATCACAGGATCACAGAGACAGCCTGACTCTGAGGAGTTCTGATACAACCAGGATCACAGGAAAGACTGACTCCAGCCAGATTTATCAAGGGCAGGTAGCACTAGAGATAACCAGATGGCTGGAGGCAAGCATAAGAAAATAAACAACACAATCCAAGATTACTTGGCATCATCAGAACCCAATTCTCCCACCATAGCAAGTCCTGGACACACCATCACACCGGAAAAGCAAGATTCAGATCTAAAATCACTTATCATGATGATGATACAGGACCTTAAGAAAGACATAAAAAGCACACTCAAAGAAATACAGGAGAACACAGGTAAAGAGCTAGAAGTTCTTACAGAGGAAACACAAAAATCCCTTAAAGAACTACAGGAAAACACAAACAGGTGAAGAGAATGAACAAAACCATCCAGAATCTAAAAATGGAAATAGAAATAATAAAGAAATCACAAAGAGAGACAACCCTGGAGATACAAAACCTAGGAAAGAAATCAGGAGTCATATATGCAAACATCACCAACAGAATACAAGAGATAGAAGAGAGAATCTCAGGGGCAGAAGACACCATAGAAAACATTGACACAACAGTCAAAGAAAATGCAAAAAGCAAAAAGTTCCTAACCCAAAACATCCAGGAAATCAAGGACACAATGAGAAGACCAAACCTAAGGATCATAGGTATAGAAGAGAGTGAAGACTCCCAAGGTAATGGGCCAGTAAATATCTTCAACAAAATTATAGAAAACCTCCCTAACCTAAAGAAAGAGATGCCCATGAACATACAAGAAGCCTATAGAACTCCAAATAGACTGGACCAGAAAAGAAATTCCTCCCATCACATAATAATCAAAACACCAAATGCACTAAACAAAGAATTTTAAAAGCAGTAAGGGTAAAAAGGCAAGTAACATATAAAGGCAGGCCTATCAGAATTACGGCAGACTTCTCATTAGAGACTATGAAAGCTTGAAGATCCTGGGCAGATGTCATACAGACCCTACAATAACACAAATGCCAGCCCAGGCTACTATACCCAGCAAAACTCTCAATTACCATAGGTGGAGAAACCAAGATATTCCATGACAAAACCAAATTTACACAATATCTTTCCACAAATCAAGCACTACAAAGGATAATAGATGGAAAACATCAACATAAGGAGCAAAACTACACCCTAGAAAAAACAAGAAAGTAATCTTTCAACAAATCCACACAAATCTAATTCCACCTCTTACAACAAAAACAACAGGAAGTGACAATTACCTTTTCTTAATATCTTAATATGAAAATTAATATTACCAACATATCCTAAGCAATTGAAATCCAAAAATATG
>JADRCD010221068.1:8225-28465 GCA_019843815.1 Montemys delectorum
CTTCTTCTTCTTCTTCTTCTTCTTCTTCTTCTTCTTCTTCTTCTTCTTCTTCTCTTTCTTCTTCTCTTTCTTTTCCCACTCCTCTCATAGATGCAACTCTGTAACAGGGAAAAGTTCTGCTATGTGATTTTAAGTCCTAGACCACCTTCAAGATATAAGGCCAGCTACTGACTGAATCCTTGAGAATAGAACTGAGAAGGTAAACAGGAGGACAGACATAATTTAAAGAAAGTTTGAGGCAATTAGGGATATGATATCAAGAATGAAGTAAATATAAATGATGCCTAGAGGATGAGAAAATGAACAGTGGTCTGATTAATTGAGTAGTTCCCTGGTTATATTAACTAACTGTGTTGGAAGAACATAACTAATCAGCTTATTCAAAAGTAGAAATATATATATGTATATGTATATATATATATATATATATATGTTTTTTTTCTTATCACAAGAACCAAAGATCACTTCCCCCAACATTTCTCAATATGTTTTTGGCTTTGGGAAGGTTGTTCTAATCTATTGCAAATATTGCTATTTTATCTAAAAGGTCTTTGTTTTATAGCCACTATTATGATCAAAAATTGTGGTCTCTAAACTAATATGTTGAAACCTTGACACACAGTATTGCAGAATATGACTGTGTTTGGAAATAGAGGCTTTAAAAAGTGATTGGATTAAAATTAGGTGAGGAAGGCATGATCAAAGCTGATGATGTCTTGATAAGAGGAGGGAGTTTGGACACACAGAGAGACACCCATCACTTGTATGCACAAAGGAAAGACTGAAGTTGAACATCTGAAAGCCAAGGAAAGACCTGAGAAGAAAATAATCCTGCCTGTGCCTTGTTGACCTTGGACTTCCAGATTCCAGATCTGTGAGAGAATAACTCTATTGCCATGCCCACTCGTCCACTCCAGTGAAGTCTGTTGTTAGGCATGAAAGCTTGGCCACAGATGTGAGGCATATAGCTTCAAGAGAAGCTACCTTAGCTTCCTGGAATTCATTCATTGGCATCCCCTAACTCAGATGTGTTCCATATTAGTCTTTGAAATAGTCAACATGCTTTCATTCAGGCAAAGAGGTGCTCCAAGAACTAGCCAAACTAAGATTAAACATTGTTTCCTGGCTTCCACAGTGTTCTAGCCAATCCTAATCGATACAGTTGTTAGCTTGGAATTTCACAGGGAAGCTGCTTTATCAGACAGGATGTCCCCAGAGTTAGTGACAGAAGTCAGGTATTATTGTTTACTAGAAACACACACACACACACACACACACACACACACACACACACATGGCAGAATTGCTTTACATACTAGAGAGAGGCCAAAGGGCTTCTCTGCTAATTGGGAATCCAGTGTTTATGTTACAACACAGACCATTCCCAAGAGCTGCTAGATTGAGACCTCCTGGTGTTTACCTCTGGTGAGCCCAGAGAATTAGTCTAGGGCTGGCAAGATAGCTAAGCAGGAAAGAAGCACTGACAACTCTTCCAAAGGAATTATTTCTCACCTGACTATTTGATCTTACTGACTTTGATGTGGCCGCTACCTGCCTGCTTGATTTCTGCCAGTTGCCCTGACCATTTACCTAACTCCCTTTCATTTTCTGTATACTATAAAAGCCTGATTTTTACTTTGTGCAAATACATTCAGATTCCGCACTTCTTTGTGTCTTGTCTGTTTGTCATTCCACCAAATTTTTTGCCCACTTAGCCAGAACTTTGCTTATCCCACAGTTCGGGGATCTCAGCAGCAATCCCAATCCATGGCACTCTATGTCCTTCCAGATGCCTTGTCTGTGGTATTATCTTCTGACAGACCCTAACAGACCCTCTAAACAATACTCCTACTTTAGTGTATTGAAGCTTTTCATTCCTCTAATCAATGTCTTATGCCATCCCTTGTACCCTAGTTCCCCAAATGACTCCCTTCAATGTTGACATCATGTATCTTGGATGATTATGTTAACATTTGATGTTGGTAAGAATGGAAAGAAAGTCTTTGCCCTTCATGTCTTCAGCATAAGAATATTCATTATTTTTTTAGGGCATTTGAAACTGTCCCACAGTTTCATGAACTGGGTTCGATCTCAGTCGAAGGGAGAAAAGGACCTCAAACACAGAGTTCGAGAACAAAAGGACTCAAGCCAAGTTGAGTCCCAATCAAGGCTTCAAACTTTACTTTTGGGGTTCAGCATTTATATGGACACAAGAAAGCGAAGCTGGATCTCTAGGTTACAATGATATTTGCATAACATAAACAATGCGGGAGGAGTCAGGAAAGAGTCAGAAAAGAGTCAGGAGGGAGTCAAAGGGAAGCCGGGTTGCCGGGAGTGCCCACTCTCGAGGGCGGTGGCTCAGGGTGTCCCATAGGTCTCAGCACCCAGAGAGGCACGGCCCTCGGTTGGGGGGGAGGTCAACAGCAGATGTCCTCAGGTAGTCAGTTTGTTTACATTTAACAATGTCCTCAGCCAGTGGACATGTCAGCCACCAGGCGTACCTTCCTCCAGAATCCTCAAAAGTGGAACTCAGTGTAGTGGCCCTTTGTTTTAGGCAAAGCAGGTGTGAGCTGACAGTCTCTGGTTGTAAGCTCTGATGTCTCAGAGTTGAGGCAGAAGGGAGGAACCCAACAGGCATTAAGAATAGAATACTAGAAATCTCCCAAAAAAGGAGAAAGACAACCATCTATGTTACTGGGCTCAGTAAATAAAGAGGCTCAGGACTCCATCTATTTCTTGAGTATCATTAAGTTGAGTGTCCCATGTTTTCTTTAATACAGAACCCAGTCTTGTCATTCAAAGTGTGTTTAATTGTGGCTGTTTCTCTCCACTTGCCTGTGACATTCTACTATGTCTAGGCAAATGTTTCTGTTTCCAAGATGTATGAAGAATTTATGAAATTCTTAGGGAAATGGGTGGATGTGGAGAATTGGTACAAACTGGGTTTCTGCAGGGACTCCTTGTTCCTCAGGGTGATAAGAGTTCTGGCCTGGTGGGCAAAGACTTCGACAAATGACAAACAGAAACAGCACAAGGGAGTGCAGAATCTGAGTGTATTTGCACAAAATGAGAATCAGGCTTATATAGTACACAGAAACAGAGCGAATGTCAGGGATCACAAAGGCAGGTAGTAGTCACATCAAAGTCAGTAAAATCAAACAGCCAGGTGTAAATGATTCCTTCAGAATAACAATAGTGCTCTTCCCCTCTGGGATATCTTGGCAGCCCTAAGCAAACTCTCATGGTCTGAAGTAGGTAAGCACCAGGAGGTCCCACTTTAGCAGCTCCTGGGAATGGTTTGGCTTGTAATGCAAACCTTAGCTCGGGAAACTTTTCAACTACTCTCTAGTTTGTAAAGCAATTCTGCCTTCTGTGGTACTGCTCTTAGAGTTCTAACTATGTTTACTGATAGCAATAGTGCCTGACTTCTATCTCTAACTCTGGAGACATCCTGTCTGATAAGGCAGCTTCCTTGTGGAAATCAGTAGGCAATAATGCCTGACCTCTGTTGCTAACTCCGGGGACACCTTGTCTGATAAGGCAGCTTCCCTTGTAAAAATTCCAAGCTAATAACAGCTAGGAAATCAATTAGGATCATTGAAACACTGTGGAGGCCAGGAAACAATGTTAAATCTCAGTTTTAGCTAATAATGAAATATCTTAGGGCACCTTTATGCCTGAATAAAGAAAGCAGGCAGATCTCTCCACAGACTTTAGCAGAGACCAATCTGGAACACATCAAAACTAGGAGATGTCAGCGACTGATTACCTCAGGAGGCAAGCTAGCTCTCCTTGAAGCCATATGCCTCAGGTCTGTAATCAGGTTTTTCAGACCTCTCATTAGACACAACTGAAGTAGATGAGTGCTTCGTGACAGAGAATATCATCTGAGTGAGGTAACCCAATCACAAAATAACACACATGGTATGCAGTCTCTGATAAGTGGATATTAGCCCAGAAGATCAGAATACATGAAGTACAATCCACCAACCACAAGAAATTCAAGAAGAAGGAAGACCAAAATGTAGACACTTCATTCCTTCTTAACAGGGGGAACAAAATACCCATGGAAGGAGTTACAGAGACTGAAGGAAGGACAATCCAGCCTGATATAGCTGTCTCCTGAGAGGCTCTGATACTCCACCTGACTAATACAGAAGTAGAGGCTCATAGCCACCCATTGAACTGAGTACAGGGTCCCCAATGAAGGAGCTAGAGAAAGGACCCAAGGAGCTGAAGGATTTGTGTCGTGACCGCCTTGACCAGCAAGGAAGATACAACCAGAGAGCTCTTCTTAAAGCAGTTTATTCAGGAACCTCTCCTCCAGGCCCCCTCTCTCAGCCTTAAAAGCTCTAAACTGTACTAGCCTCATTGGTCCACGTGGCAAAGGCGGATAGGTCACTCTATGCGGAAGCAAGCTAAATCGGCAGGCATAACCATATATGGACTTGTTTATGAGATGGTTCTCTATCCCAAGAAGAAGAACTCAGCGCCATCTTTAAGGTGTGGTTCAGACAGCTCTCTACATTTCCCCCTTTTTTGTTTTTAAATGCACTGGGCAAGAGTAGAGGTCTGATCTCCGTGATAACAAAGGGACAGTGTACTAACCCCTCTCAGGATTCATGAGGCCCGATGAGAGCTAGACCCGTCCGATACCTTTTTTCAGAGACAGGACCTGGGGTACCAACCTGTATGCAATCAGACATGCTCTTCTTGAGGTTGCAAGCAGCAGACAGCATACCTCAAGTGCAGTGCTCAGCCTCGCATCCCGAGTGCAGCCGATCACTTTTGCATGACTGCCAGCCATGCCTGGGGGAACTGTCCAGCTTCTATGGTGGTAGATGCCTGCACAATCATAGCTGCAGTCCGCTTCTGAGTGAGCCTTATTTTGCACAAACACCAGAGACCAATGAAACAAGCCAGGAGTAAAAATATAGCTATGGCCCCAATGCCCGCCCACTCCTTCAGATGATTCATGGCAGAGGCGATCCAAGATGATAATCCATCGGCCAGCCCTGCATCCACCCTCGTGGAATTAACCCTGACAATGGCCAATCTCAATCTATGCATGAGGTCTTCAAAACCTGCCGACCAATTCCCTGTAAGATATTGAGACAATTGGCGAGAAAGATTAGCAGCCTGAGTAATATTTTGATACTGAATAGAGGTGACACACAGGCCAGGATACTTCCACTCACAGCCCACCTGGGCAAGCTGCCACAGAGTGTCAACCTGCTCCTGAACAAGGTCAATTCTTTGATTAAGCACCATCAGGCCTCCTTTCAACTGAGAACTCACAGAGGCTTGAGTATCCAAGGCCGTTGCAACAGTGGCTGATAACTCATTAAAAGTGGATGTTGTTTGTACAGTATGGTCCATAGCAATGGCAGCAGTAACTGTTCCAGCCGCAATAAGAGAAATGGACACCACAATAGTAGCTGTAATGACAAAATCTCTCCTATATCTAAACAAAGTCATGGCATTGGGAGCTTCCACAGGAACAGGAATCCACCGTGGCATACAGGTAACCACAGCCAAGGGAAACCTACTGGCATCCCAACACAAGCTATAGACAAAAACGGTAAATCTAAACTTCTATTAGTACTAAAAAAGTGAGGAAACACTTGAGCATCATGTCGTATTGTCATAGATCTTGGGAACACCGACAGAATTTCCCAATGTGACTCTATCAGGACCGACATCCAACTCAGGCTCAGGATCGGCAACAGGGTGAGTATCCACATCTTTGTTGCACTTTTGTACTAGCCGCTCTGGTACCCACAAAGGTTCTAGACGATCCTGAGGGAAAACACAAACAGACCCTCTCGCCCATGCCAGCACTGGATCAGGCCCATGCCACATGCCTGTAAGCACATCCTTCCATTTCACAAAGCCTTTTGATATTCCTCCACTGCTCTGATGACGATCAGCAGCAGAAAGGCCATCCACATCCACATTTTTAAAATTTAAGGTAAAAAGAGCAGGAGCAAGTCTTTCTTTTGGGGTACGGCCTTGGCCAATTCCCCCTTTTTGTTTTTGTAGAATTTCTCTAAGTGTGCGATGAGCACGTTCCACAACACCTTGTCCCTGAGGATTATATGGTAGACCATGGGAAACAAACATCCATTTGTTTACAAAAGGACGTAAAGGTCTGAGTCATATAGGCTGGTCTGTTATCTGTTTTTAATTGCTGGGGTTTACCCCAGGCAGCCCAGGCTTCAAGGCAATGCAAAATCACATTGTGTGCCTTTTCGCCACTTGATGGGGTAGCATGAATAATACCAGAACACGTATCCACCGACACACGAACATATTTTAAAGTACCAAATTCAGAAATATATGTAACATCCATCTGCCATAATTTTAGAGGGCACAACCCTCGAGAATTAACTCCAATAAATGGCATTTGATGATGAATAACACATTGGGGGCATTGAAGAACCACCCCACGAGCATCAGCTCTAGACAAATGAAACTTTTGTTGTAAGGTTTTTGCATTAACATGAAAATTTTGATGAAATTTCACAGCCTGTTCCAGGGAGCTCATAAAGATAAATTCCTGCCTAGTACATTTATCCACTGTAGAGTTTCCTTCACTCAATGGCCCTGGCAAACCAGTACGAGCTCTCATATGCTATATAAAGAAGGGATTTTTACGTAAGCAGATCAAACATTGCAATTCTTCAATCAAACCAGAAATACTACTTCCCATTTTTATGGATCCTACAATTTTAAGAACTTTCACTAAATTTACCACATAAAGCCGAATCAGATATTAAATTAAATGAAAATGCACACCTTTTAAAGACTTCGACCACTATTTGCAACTCAACAATCTGGGGAGAACCAGACTTAAATTGATACATAACTGGTTTCCCATCATTTATTACATAAGCTCCACAACCAGTCTTAGATCCATCCGTAAAAATATTTGGAGCCCCCTTAATGGAACATGATGCTGTTATTTTTGGAAACACTACAGGATGTTCTTTAAAAAAGGATAACAATGGATGTTTAGAATAATGATTATCAATTATTCCCATATATCCACACTGCAAAGTAGCCCATTCGTCCACTGTGCCGCAAAGCACTTTCACTTGTTGAGCTGTATAAAGAACTACAATGGTAGCTGGTGAAACACCAAAATGCTGTAAACACTGTTGGATATTATTATTAGCCAAATGGGCAACAGCGGAGGGATAATATTCCACTGATTTTACTGGTGAAATTTTGGGATATATCCATAAAAGTGGACCATCTTGCCATAATATTCCAATGGGCTGACTTAAAGTGGACAATATACATAAAATAATATCTTTTCCTTCATCCCATCTCTTCAAGAAGGCATTTTTCAATCTTTCCTCTACCTTAGCCAGCGCTTGTCGTGCGGCCGAATCTAAATTTCAGGGGAAATCCAAGGCAGCATCTCCCACTAAAATTTTATATAATGGCTTCAACTCATAATTGAGAATATTTAAATAACAATGAACCCAATTAATATCTCCTAATAACTTTTGAAAATCATTTAGGGTTTGTAGGCCATCCTTTCTCAATTCTAATTTTTGAGGAACTATTTGATTACTCTGGATTTTTTGCTCCCAAGTATTCAACTATTTTTCCCTTTTGCACCTTTTCTGGGGCAATAAACAATTTTTTCTTTTCTAACAATTTAAGTAAATATATATAAGCCTTATCTAAATTTTCTTCAGACTTGGCTGCCAGCGAGATGTCATCCATATAATGGATACACCTTATGTGTGGAAATTGCCATCTCAGGGGAGCTAAGGCATTGCCCACAAATTGGCACATAGTAGGACTATTCGCCATGCCTTGCAGTAAAACTACCCACTTAAACCTCTGATCAGGCTCCTGATGATTACAGGAAGGAACTGTGAAGGCAAACCTCTCACTATCTCTCTCATCAAGCGGTATAGAGAAAAAACAATCTTTTATATCAATGACGATTGTAGGCCAGGAAGCTGGTAAGGCAGACAATAGGGGCAACCCCCGCTGAACAGGGCCCATAATTTGCATTTGTTGATTAATGGCCCTTAAATCATGAAGCAATCTCCACTTCCCTGATTTCTTCTTAATAACAAAGATAGGGGTATTCCAGGGAGACAAGGAAGATTTTATATTACCTAAAGAGAATTGTTCAGAGACTAACTGTTGCACTGCTGCCAACTTTTCAGAGGATAGGGGCCACTGAGGAACCCATACTGGGTCCTCTGTCTTCCAAGTAATGGGGATACCCTCCCCAGTGGCCCCTAAGAAAAACCCAGTCCCTGCCTAATTTTCCTCTGCTCTGCAGGAACTGGGCTCTTGTGTCCCTGCAAATACTTCCCTATTCCATAGTCAGGAACATAACCCATTCCTTGCATAATCTTTTGGGAAGTTCCTGAATAAGGTAACTCATTACTCAATTTAAATCCTATGGTAGTTAATAAATCTCTTCCCCATAAGGAAATTGGTAACTCTAATACATAAGGTTGCATAACTCCAGAGTGCCCCTCCTGATCTTGCCATTTTAGCTGTCTTGCACTCATATCTGGAGCTTTTGCATAACCTAGGCCTTGTAAAGTTTGTGAGGAAGTGTGGACTGGCCACCCTGTTGCCCAATCTCTTTTTGCAATGATACTTCTATCTGCACCAGTATCGAGCAAACCTAGGATGGATTTTCCTTCTATCTTTAATTCAAGGACGGGCCTTTGATCTAAATCTAAGGATAAGAATGTCAGATCAGTTCCTGATGAGCCAAACTTTCTCTCCCCTCTTTTTCCTGACTTAGCTGCATACTTAGCATGCAAACTGGGAAGTATAACTAATTGAGCTATCCTGTCTCTTGGAGAGATGGCTGTAATGCCTCTAGGGGAAGCCACCATGATCTTAATTTCTCCTGTATAATCAGGATCAATCATGCCAGGATGGACAATCTGGCCTCTAAGGGCAGAAGATGATCTACCTAGGAGCAATCCCACCGTCCCTGGCTCAAGGAGTCCTTTGAAATCAGTCTCCACCAGCTGGACCCCCATTTGTGGAGTTAATATAAGTCTGGTGGTAGAGCAGAAGTCCAACCCTGCTGAACCTGGAGTGGCTCTCCTCGGTTCCTGGGGTGACAAAGGGTCGGCCACCTCTCCTCTTTCTGTTCCCTGTCCTGATTCTCTACTGCCCCATATATTTGCAGGCCCTGGGAATGTGGGCCCCTCTGCCCATTTTTTGGATGGGCTCCAGCATATCCTTGGGTCAAAGGTTGTCCATTGATGTCTTTTATGGATCTACATTCATTAGCCCAATGGTTCCCCTTTTTACATCTAGGGCAGAGCTGTGGCTGCTTAGGGCGTTGGCCACTTCCTGTACTAGGCTCATTTCCCCTTTCAAGACATTGCCTTTTAAGGTGCCCAAATTTTCCACATTTGAAGCACGCCCCTGAGCTTTCTCTTTTGTTCTGACTCAGCTGCATCACAGCAGCTGCTAGTCCTGCATTGGTCAAAGGCCCCCCTAGCTCTCAGCACACCTTCATCCAAGCCTCTAGTCCCTTGTTTTTATATGGAATAATGGCGGCTCAGCATTCCTTAGTGCACTGTTCATACACTAGTTGTTTGATCAGCAGCATTGCTGCATCTGGATCACCAAAGATCCTCCCTGCAGCCTCCACTAATCTAGCCACAAAGTCAGAAAATGGCTCCATGGGGCCCTGTAAAATTTTTTTCTTCTTCATGAAACACAGTACAACAATCATAAATTTAAACAGCTCTCACCACATGGTAAACAAAGCATAACTCCCAAGGCTGCAATATCCAATTGTATTTACACAATAACAAAACTAAAATTTATAAGATGCCAATTCAATAACTTTTTTGAGCCAGATAATAAAGACAATATTTTAACCCAATTAATCTATTTAGTAAAAACCTACTTGGTTATTCAGGGGTCTCTGCCCACTTATTCTGTAGTTGATGGCCTCGCTCTCTGGCTGCACTTGACCTTGGCCCCTGTGGAGCCGAGGTGCTGTGGGCTCCAGGGCAGCAGCTGCCCCTCCCGTTCCTGGGAGGAGAGTAGGAGAATAGGAGGGGGACTTTTTCGTCTCAGTTTTCACAGCACAAATTTAACAGGTCTGGACGAAATGAAATGAAAGGACGAACCCACGAAGGAGGCGACGGAACTAAATCCTCCTAGACAACAATATAGGGGACCGATACCAAGAAACACAGAATAAAACAATTACCACACAGACAGCTCGACCTTGCCAGGTCCATGAACACAGAGAAAGACAACTGGGCCCAGTAGCAAACATCAGGTACACAGATAATCAAAGACAAATCACAGAGTTGCTCGGCTGTGCCTGCCACTTCACCGCGAGAAGAACTGATTCCCCTGTATACATCAGGGGTCAGGTACAGACAGACAAGGAAGGGTGCCTCTGCCACCAGCACCCCAAACAGCAAAATCAAAGCCAAATCACAGAGAGACAGACAGGGCATCTGGTAGAAGGAGAACTCCATCTCCCTCATTCAGAAAACCAACAGTCAAGCTCTCCTGACTCTCCACTGCCCCAGGATCTGCATCTAGGGTTCCTGACCTCAGGATTCCACATCCAAGGTTGCTACTCTCCTAGGATTCCATGTCTAGGAGCCCTGGGATTCCAAGTCCAGGGGTGCTATTCTCCTAGGATTCCACATCTAGGAGCCCTGGGATTCCACATCCAGGGGTGCTATTCTCCTAGGATTCCACATCTAGGATTTCCGCTAGTACTGGATCCTCACGGGCCACAACAGTAGCTGCCAAAAAACTGAAACCACAAAGCAGCAGCTGCCAGAAAAACAAAACCACAACCCACACACTCAGCAGCGCTGCACTTCAGACACATCACACTCATACAAAACGTACCTCCAAGGGGTCTTCGGGATTCAAAGGTGTCACGTGTATCCCGGATGAGCCCCCACCTGAAAGACTCCCGTAGGGAGCCCTCACTCAAGTCTCGGGAGAACGGGCACCCAAGGAAACACAAGAGACCCTCTTGATGTAAACACACGAGGTAGTTTTAATATCGGAGCTCCAGGTGGACCCATATCTCACGCAGGAGACAGAGGGATCGACCCTGAGGCTCAGGGGTTAGGGGTTTTTATAGGAAGGAGAGCTAGGGGAACAAAGGAATTAGCATAGCCTATACATGATTGGCTAATTCAAATCCAGCTAGAATACATGCAGATCAGAGCATAGAGAAATTCCTAAGGGTGGTATTGAGGCAGCAGGGCATCTGGCTGGCCTCCAACCATACCTCATCATTCAGTTGGGTCATCTTGCCCAGACAGGTCCCTGCTTGCCTGAGCCCACCCAGACATGTCTTATCTATCTCTTCTTTGCCTGCTAGTTCCCAGAATGTTCAACAGCTTGCTTGCTCATTCCCAGGCCTATATGGGCAAGCTTGTGCTGGATTTTCAGACTTATAATTCTCCTACCTGGCCAGCACAGGTCCCAAGCTTTAGTTACTCCTTTTCACTATCATATCATCAGCAAATAGTGATAATTTGAGTTCTGCTTTTCCAATTCCTATCCCTTTGATTTCCTTTTGTTGTCTAATTGCTCTGGCTAGGACTTCGAGTACAATATTGAATAGGTAGGTGTGGCTACCCGAAACCACATATGAATGGGTCCTGTGGAATGGGAGTCACAGCCTGAAAAATTAAGGGAACCGGAATGTGGGAAGGGGTTTAAAAAATGAGATTGAGGCATGGTGTGCTTTAAGTCCTCCATCATTATTGAACTTCCTTTGATACAAGCAGGTAGAAACCCTCCCCCAAGTCCATCAGGAACTCTTGGCCGAATCAGCATCTTCATCTTTAGTCTCTTCAGGTGGGACTTCCGGCATAACAGGAACTTGGAGAGAGGCATGGCTATTAGCAGGAGGTTAGAGAGAGGTGTTGCTATTTGCAGGAGCCTAGAGAAAAGTGTGGCTATTTGTGGCAAGGCAAGGTCTGAAAGAACCCGCTCTTAGCTGCAGGATGGTCACAGGTAGGGAGGGAGTGGGCAGCCTTGTCTAGTCCCTGATTTTAGTGGGATTGCTTCAAGGTTCTCTCCATTTAGTTTGATGTTGGCTACTGGTTTCCTGTATATTGCTTTTACTGTGTTTAAGTATGATCCTTGAATTCCTGAACTTTCCAAAACCTTTATCATGAAGGGACGTTGGATTTTGTCAAATGCTTTCTCAGCATCTAACCAGAGGATCATATTGTTTTTTTCTTTGAGTTTGTTTATATAGTCAATTACATTGATGGATTTCCATATATTGAACCATCCCTGCACCCCTGGGATGAAGCCTACTTGATCAGGATGGATGATCGTTTTGATGTGTTCTTGGATTCAGTTTGCAAGAATTTTATTGAGTATTTTTTGAATCGATATTCATAAGGGAAATTGGTCTGAAGTTTTCTTTCTTTGTTAGGCCTTTGTGTGGTTTAGGTACAAGTGTAATTGTGACTTCATAGAACAAATAGGATAGAGTGCCTTCTGTTTCTATTTTGTGGAATAGTTTGAGGAGTATTGGTATTAAGACTTCTTTGAAGGTCTAATAAACTTTGCAATAAACCCATCTGGGCCTGGGCTATTTTTAGTTGGGAGACTATTAATTACTGTTTCTGTTTGTTTCGTTAGCAGATATGGGACTGTTTAGATCGTTTATCTGATCCTGATTTATCTTTGGTGCCTGGTATCTGCAACAAAATGTTGGGTCTTGTTTACTCACCTGGTCTAATAGTCTATGTCTTTTATTGGGGAATTAAGTCCATTGATATTAATAGATATTAAGGAAAAGTAATTATTGCTTCTTGTTATTTTTGTTGTTAGAGCTGGAATTCTGTTCATGTGGCTATCTTCTTTTAGTTTTGTTGGAAGATTACTTTTTTTGCCTTTTCTAGGATTACCTTCATGATTCTATCATACAATTTTTTATTAACACCACAATAGCTTCATAGTAAGGTGTTAAAACTTTACCTGGAAATGAAGAAAGATGAATCCAAATTAATCCTCTCTGTTGCCAAAAAAATGCTGTGGGCAAATTGAGTAACAGTAACTAAAATAAGCTGCTAACAATTGACTGTAGAACCTTTCTCTACTTTCTGCAAAGCCATTTGTCTCTCACTAGTTAATTTGCATCCACCTTGAGAACATCCAACAAAGGCTTGAGTTCTCCTGTGGTGAGCTTAAAGTGAGGTCTTAGCCAATTAACATCTCCTGGAAGCTTTTGAAAATAATTTGGCCAGGCACTAGTGGCTCAAACCTTTAATCCCAGCACTTGGGATACAGAGGCAGGTGAATTTCTGAGTTAAAGGCCAGCCTGGTCTACAGAGTGAGTTCCAGGACAGCCAAGGCTACATAGAGAATCCTTGTCTCAAAAAAAAAGAAAAGAATTTGAAGTAATTTAATCATCTTTTATTTCCTGAATTTTCTGTACCACAATTTTTCTAAGATATAACTGAGTCCCCAATATTGAAAAAGATTTTGCCGGGGCTGGAGAGATGTCTCAGTGGTTAAGAGCACTGACTGCTCTTCCAAAGGTTCTGAGTTCAAATCCCAGCAACCACATGGTGGCTCACAACCATCTGTAATGTAATCTGACTCCCTCTTCTGGATTGTTGGAAGACAGCTATAGTGTACTTACATATAATAAATAAATAAATCTTAAAAAAAAAGAAAAAGAAAAAGATATTGCCTCTGGAGCTACAACTACTCCCCAAAACTTTAAAGCTTGTTGTATAAGAACAAAGGTAGTAAGATTCCCCTTCAAATGAATTAGCTAATAAAATACTCTCTACATGATAAACAATATACACTGAAAAATTCAAAGCCCAGCTTCTTGTATTGAAGCAGAGGGAAAAAAATTTTACATAATGTAAGGCGATTATCCATTCCTAGAGGCAAAACCTTTCAATGATTCTAGCTCACTAAAAGTAAACCCTTTACAATTACAACCTTCCAAATCCATAATAATTGTATATGGAATAGGCAGGCCAGATTATAATGCCTCTACAAATTCCACAGACTCATTGACCTTTCATAAATCTTAAGTTTAAGCTTTATTTTGAATAACACCTGGATAGTTCTGTAATAATGCTGTTTTGGCTTAAAAATAATTCCCCCAGAGGCAACAAGAGGCAAGGCCCCAAAAACTTCCCTAGGCAGGGTTTATAAAGCAAAAGAAGTGCCACACAAGCCTTGCTCAGGCTGCTCTGAGCTTTTCATTAACTCAAGTGTAAATATTTCTTAATCTGAGCATATCTCCTGAGTCCTGGCCAAAAGAGTATACTTCCTGCATTAAGATTCCAGGGGATCAATTCTACTGTCTGTCCATGCCTTTAATTTTTGGACAGTCTTTCCTAAGATGATTTATACTTAAAATATTCCTTATACCCTTGGTGCTGTGAAAGCATTGCTTGTGTGTACTGTAGTCCCCTGCAAGGCAGCAACTATAGCTAGAATGATTGTATGAGGGTCCAATTTCTGCACAAAGATGAATATATTCAATTAAGTCTGTCTTTGCTTTGTATGGCTGGGTGGCTGCAGAGATCTTCATTAACATTCTCATAAGACAATTGTGTAAAAGGAACCCCTTCTGGAGGTTCTCTGAAAATTCAACTAGCTGTTTTTAGTAGTATAAAATCCGTGAAATCAGGAGCCTGTTTGATACCAAATAAATTCTCACTGAGATCACCTTTCCAACCTTGAGGGGTTAAATTTTCCTTCTACCACTGTATTCAATAAAGCTTGTGTAAAGGGGCAGCAGGCCCACATGGGCCACAGCTGTTTTTAACTTTTATTACTCTTGCAATCATCCCAATTACAAAATATGGGTGAGTTAAGAATCCTGAGCTTGCCTGCCAATACCTGACCAATACAGATGTAGAGGCTCACAGCCATTCATTGAACTGAGTACATGGTCCACAATGAAGGAGTTAGAGAAAGGTTCTATGGAGCTGAAGGGTTTGCAGCCCCTTAGGATGAACAACAATTACTAACTAGTACCCTCAGAGCTCCCAGGGACCCAACTACCAATCAAGGACTATATACATGGTGGGACTGAATGTTCTGGCAGCATGTGTATAGTAGAGGATCACAAATTCGATCATCTATAGGAGTAAAGGACCTTGGCCTTGTGAAGGTTTTGTGCCCCAGTGTAGGGGAATGCCAGGGCTAATAAGTGGGAGAGGGTGGGGTGGCAGGCATGGGGAGGGGGGAGGCAAAAGGGGTTTGTTCTTGTTGTTTTTGTTTGTTTGTTTGTTGGAGGGGAAACTGGGAAAGGAGAAATTTACATGTAAATAAAGAAAATATCTAAAAAAAAAAAAAAAAAAAAAAAAAGAATCCTGAGCTTACAATCAAAATGCAAACTACAGCCAATGGAATATTGGCAACTTAACTATAATTTTTATTTCTTTTGCAATATTAGAGCATAATCATAACTTCTGGAAAGCAAAACCCAATTTTAAACAATACATTCTGTTTAAAATCAATACCAAAAGCATTACTGTCATGTTATAAAATTTGGCTGCCAATTCATATATATGAATGCATGACAGTGCAACTTTTAATGCTTCATTAAAGAGACATTGTTTTAAATCTTATCTCTTATAAGTCTAGTTTCTAGGATAAAGATTACATAAAATATTATCCCAATTTAGAAGTATCTTTAGAGGCTTTGTTTCCTGGGCTGATTCATGTTTTATGTTGTTTGAAATGGCTCCAACCCTGAGTTACCAGTTTTAAGCTTTCTTGCTACCAATGTTACTCCTTTTTAATCATACCCAATAACTTATAAGCAAATACTCTATGACCAAGACATTCAGAGTACCTGGCAGTGGTGATGCACACCTTTAATCCCAGTACTTGGGAGGCAGAAGCAGGTGGATTTCTGATTTCGAGGCTAACCAGGTATACAGAGTGAGTTCCAGAACAGCCAGGGCTACACAGAGAAACCCTTTCTCAAAAAACAAAACAAAACAAAAAGACATGGTGAGCATATTTTTATCTTTACAACAAGTCAGAAACCAAATGAAGCAGCTACATGAATCTTATAAATTTAGACCCATCAAAGAAATTTTACCTTTTCTACCTATAATTTCAAGAGAAAAAGCACTTTGTTATTTGCTGAACACAATAATCACAATTGCAGAGATTTTTCTAGGATAGACAACTATCAGCTTATTTGCCTTAGAACTTAAGAAGCTGCTGACCCCTTTTTAAAACAGCTTTTCAGCAGAGCCTCTCCTGCTGTGCTTGACTCCTGGCTAAGGGTGCAGGGCAACTTAAATCAGCCTCTGCTATGCAAACTAAGATTGAATCAAGAGATGGAGAGCCAATAGATAAAATTTTAACCATTTTTTCTTTTCAACATGAAACAGAACAACAGTCATTCAGACAACAAAACAAAAACAGACACAAATTGATATGTGGACAGATTGGTGCATGTTGTAAGACCCAGCAAGGTCTTAGCTCAGGTGTGCACCCACAGAACACAGAATGACGACAGATTGCTGCAATAACATGAGGTTTATTGATCCAACGAGTATGGCCAATGCACGTGGGGTTGCTCATCCTCGAAATCAGAATGTTTCATCTTTTATTCCTTGCAGAGGACAGTCCTCAGCAACAGGGCTAGTTGATTTACTCTGGTTGGTGGAACATAGGACAAAGGATCTCATCAGGCTTTGGTTGGCTTGCTCAGGAGGCTGTTCTTGGCTTAGTCAGCCAACTTCCCTATCCAGCTCTGCACCTGGCCTTGAAAAGTCCTTGGAAAGGGGCTAAGTAACTAGGTGGTGGGGGGTATTGTCGTCAGCAAGGTCATGAGACAGTTTGTGGTCTTAAATTCATCACAGAGAAGGGTTGGGGGGTTCTTTCAAGTACAGTTATTTCTGTCTTGTCTTTACTTAGCTTAGTCAGAATGACCTGGTCATTCTGTCTCAACATTCTGACCACCAAAATTTTGTTTTTAAAGCATGTCCTTGGCTATCTCTGGAACACAACTTCTTAGTGCTTCTCAGAAAAAAACTGAACCAAATGGCTGAAGCTGTTGCTTGCTACTGCAAAACTTTGTTTCCACACTGCCTGCTGCTTTCCAGTAGTTGGAATATGGCCCCCTTATTTTACTGTGAAACTTTATTTCTACATTCCCAGAACTTTGTTTCTATATTCTCAAAAACTTGGTTTCTATATTCCCAGAACCTTTTTACAGCTTTGTTTTTCACTTTATTACTTCAGTGCACAAGGACAGACAATACAGAAAGGGTAGAGAACTTGATCTAATCAGAACTAAGGATGTTTCCTGTAGGGGCCAGAGAGGAAGCAGGATGTCTCCCCATTCCCTTCTGTCCCTGAGAGAGCTCTGAAATCCTTTTCCTTTCTCTCTTGATATCTATCATGTCATTTGTATATCTAGCATCTCCCCTTTTTTGTTATTGTTTTGTTTTTTATTCTTTTTATTTTATTTTATTTTAAACCCTACTCCTCTCACCTGTTGCAGTTGTTGACTGAGGGCAAATGCCTGTTCAGAATTTTCCAGTCCCATTTTCCACTGTCAACCCCTAGATGATATCTTTGTTTGGCCGATGCTGACTCAGTCTAGTCTATATCCTTTTTGCACCTTTGCAATCAACAGCCTTCAAAAGATGAAATTTATAGCACTAACATTAATGTCGTATGTTGCTTACTATTGTGTGGGATACATAAGTTTCTCCATTTTCTGTGGAGCTCCACCAATACAGTGTCCCTCAGTCAGCCTTTCCATATCCAGGTCCCTCATTCAGGCATCTCCTGTAACCGGCAGAGACCATAGGTTACTGGGTTCCTGAAAGTAAAGCTAGGGGTGGATGGGAAGGACATCGAGAGAAATAACTAGCCAAAACAAAGTTCTCTGATCAAGGCTCAATCTTTAATCCTGGGGTCTGAATTTTAAAAGGAGGAACCCATCCCCCACTTTGCAAGGATCTCATCAGGAAGACAAGTTCAGCTGCTCAGCAAGTACTGACTTCTTGCAGGAAGCTGCAGATATGACAGACTTTACCTAGGTCTGAAAACTCCACCCTAGGTGGGCTAGCCGACTGTGGCAAAGCAAGGTCTGATTCAGCCCACTCAAGGTGGGGGAAGGGCACCCTCAGGAAAAGAAAGCAAACAACATCTCACAGTGTGTGTAGCAGTATTACCACAGTATAACCTTTTATCCAAACAGTTTTACTTGTAGATGTTTATTGCAGTGAGTCATTGTTCTGGTTTTGGGGACTCTGGCTTCTGCTACACTATCAATACAGGATTCTCACTGGGACTCCTCTGGGATATCCTGTTGCTGCCATGTGCTGTGGAGATCCTGCAGCTTTGGCTCTGGAGGACCTTCCCTTCATGTGCTCCAGCAGTTCATAGACGGGGTAGATATAAAGGTAGGTAAACCTCAAAGCCCTAGATCTGGGTCTGGGTAGTAGCTGAGTTGGTCAACCTAATAGCTCTCCTTTGCTCACACCACCTTGGCCAGCTCTACTGTCCTGCAAGGGGTGGAGCCAGCCTTCACATCTGCTTCAGGTGGCCAGGGATGGGTGTGGGGAGGAATCTCTCCCATGCCCACACCACCAGATGGCCCATGAGGATAGTCAGTTCTCCTGTACTCATACACTTGTGGCCCAGCTCACCCACAACCCCCCAAATCAGGATCCGTTCTACTGTACTTCTGCAGTAAGGTGGGGGAGGGAGCTGCTTTGTACTGCAGCTGTTGAGGGCCTGAGCCCTTTCCCACACTGCCCAAGTGAAGGGTAGGACCAGCTTTGCATAGCCTAGGACATTAACATAGTCCCAAGTGGCAGCCTAGACCAGAGACATCCACATGGGTTTGGTGGTAATATGGGCCATCAACATTAACACAGATCCCTCCTTCTGCGGTGCCATGAACCCAGATGTGGTTCTCAGTGGGACCACAGGCCAGGATCTCACCATTACCTCAGGAAGCACCATAGGCTATTCACATCAGACTGTTCCTCACTGCCTTTGATCCTCCAGTTCAGCCTCTCTTCATTGTGCACACATCCTTCTGTCTCTCTTTCTTTTCAGTCTCTCCACCAGTCACTTGTTCATCTTAGTGGCACCTGTTCCTCTGAATGTCTTCCATGTGGCACTGAGCAGTAGTTGTCTCATCCAGGTGGTAGTGGGGGTCATCAAGGGCATGTTCTGCCCCACACTCAAAAAGCTTTCATGGTTAGCTTCTTCTTTGATAATGCCATAAACATACACAGACTCTACATTCTGATCACACTCATACCTCCTCTCTTTTTAAAACTTGCATTTTATTTAGGTATATGTTTGTTTGTTTGTTTGTTTGTTTGTTTGTATTTAGTGTGTATATTTTTGGTTATATGTATTTAATGTATATGTTTTCACATGGCTGCTCACACCCACACATGAACTTGTGTCATGGTACATGGGTCGAGTTCAGAGGACAATTTGCAAGATCTGATTTTCTTTGTACTGAACAGATTCCAGGGATCAATTCAGATAATCAGGCTTGCTGTCTGGCTCCTTTATCTGTAGAGTCCCCTCACTAGCCCCTCTCTCTTCTCCTCCTCCCACTCCAATCCTTCCCCATTTGACACCAGGCATTTGCATGTATTTAGTTTAGTTTAGTTTAGTTTGTGTTTGTACTTTGTGACCCGCTGGGTTTCAGCAGTACTAGTCTTGTGGGCATGCTCAACTGGAGCATGAGTAATTCACAAAGGCCACATCACTGAAGGTAATGACTTCTTTTTGTTTGTTTGTTTGTGTGTTTTTCGAGACAGGGTTCTCTGTGTAGCCCTGGCTGTCCTGGAACTCACTCTGTAGACCAGGCTGGCCTCAAACTCAGAAATCCGCCTGCCTCTGCCTCCCAAGTGCTAGGATTAAAGGTGTGCACCACCACCCGGTGAAGATAATGACTTCTACAAGAGCCATCAACTACAATTAAGTCTTTGGAGAGTCTCATGAGCCTCTCATCTATCTATAACTGAATATTTACGGACTCAGTCTTGTGCAGTTTCTGGCAAGCAGTCACAGATGTTGTGAGTTCAGGCCTCATTGTGTCTGTGAAACAGCATTACATGCTCATCACCATCACCATCACCATCATCATGTTCATCATCATCATTCATCATCACCATTCATCATCATCATCATCATCACCCATTATCATCATCATCATCATCATCATCATCATCATCATCATCATCATCATCATCATC
>JADRCD010221068.1:28475-46559 GCA_019843815.1 Montemys delectorum
TCATCATCATCATCATCATCATCATCATCATCATCATCATCATCATCCTCAAGCTGTTATACCCCACCTCCCTTCTTGATGTTTTCTGAGCCTTGAAGAAGATGACATAGTTCATCCTTTCATAACTGAGCACCAGATATTCACCTGTCCTCAGCACCTTGACCAACTATGAATCTTTTCCTTAATTGCCATTAGATGTGATTTTGTTTTTCTCTCTGCAGCTTTCAATATACTTTCTTTGTTCTGTATATTCAGTCTTTCAACCATGATATGATATGGGGGTTTTATTTTCTGGTTATATTTAGTATTCTGTGCATTTCTTCTATCTGAATGGGTGTCAAGCAGCACTCATCTACTTTAGTTGTATCTGCATGACAGGTCTAAAAAACCTGATCATAGATCTGAGGCGTACGCTTCACAGAGAGTCAGTCTCCTGAGGTAGTCAGTCGCTGACATCTCCTAGTTCTGATGTGTTCCAGATTGGTCTCTGCTAAAGTCTGTGGAGAGATCTGCCTGTTTTCTTTATTCAGGCATAAAGGTGCCCTAAGAAATATTTCGTTATAGCCAAACTAGATTGAACAATGTTTCCCGGCCCCCACAATGTTCTAACCAATCCTAATCGGTGCTGAGCTGAATTTTGTAAAGATGTTACCTATTCAGACAGATTATCTCCAGAGAGGGTGAAAGAGATCAGGTATTAAAGTTTACTGGCAACAAAGTAAGTTTATGGCAAACTACTTTACATATTAGAAGGAAGCTGGTCAACTCCCCTAGCAAATTGGGAGTCTGCCACAAATGCTCCCAGGAGTCACTCCCAGGAGCTAAAGTAATGTATTATTCATGAAAGGTTAGCAAGAATGAGACCCCCTGGTGCATACTTCTGACAGCTCACAAGAATTACATAGTTGGGTATTTGCTTAGGGCTGCCAAGATAGCCCAGCAGGGAAGAGCACTATTGTTATTCTGAAGGAATCATTTATACCTGGCTGTTTGATTTTACTGACTTGTATGTGACTACTACCTGCCTATGTGATCCCTGACATTCGCCCTGTTTCTGTATACTATATAAGCCTGATTCTTATTGTGCAAATACACTCAGATTCTGCATTCCCTTGTACTGATTCTATTTGTCACTTGCCGAATTCTTTGCCCACCAGGCCAGAACTCTTATCACTCTGCGGAACAAGGGGTTCCCGCAGAAACCCAGTCCATGGCAAATGGGCATATCTTTCCCTAGGTTTAGAAATTTTTCTTCTATGCATTGATTGAAAGTATTTTCTATGCCTTTGGTGCAAAAATCTTTTCCTTCCAGTCCCACAGTTCACATTGTCCCAGAGATTCTGCATGTTCAGTTCATTCATTTCAGAAATGATGTGATTATGGTGGCTCATGGAGGTGGGACTCACTTGCCTGTTCCTCCTGGCTAGCTTTGCCAAGCCATCTCCAACTGCCCCAGCTGCTCTCTTTCCCCTCCTGCCCACCTTAACCCCATAGATAGAAAACACTAGACAGTTTTATTATTTTCAATTAGCTAGGTACACAATGACTGGACAAAAAATCTCCTGCTTTAATCTAATCAGATAACAGCTAGCTCCCAATAACCTCCTCAGCCCTCGTCCAAGGTAGAGACTGTATGTCCTAGGTGCCCTAAGGGCTTACATGGTTCTTCATGCTTCTCCTTCTAAAACATGGCTGAAAGGATCCCTCTCTCCCTGCATCCCTTCTCTTCCTCCTGGGACTCAGAACTTCCACCTTTTTTCCTTCACCCAGAAATTGGCTAGTGCCTTATGACACAATCAAGAGCCAATTAGGGAACCAGATTTTAGAATCAGCTCCTCCCTGTACAACAAAGAATGGAAAATAAAGGAAAAGGAGATTGGTCCACAGATAACATAGAGGTAACAGCTTTATTACAAACAGCTCTCTCTCTCTTTTTTTTTAATTAAAAAAAATAATTTATTGTCAACAAAGGCAATATATACAACAGGACAATAGATGCAACAGGACGACAGGTAAAAGGGTGGTGACGGGAGCCCTCGGCAGGGACGAGGTGTAAGAGGTAATGGAGGCCTCCTGTTGTAGGAGCCAGAAGTGGGGGAGGAAAGGTGTCCCCAGAGGTAGTGGGACTCAGTTCAAACCCCATCATGACCACATCTGCATAAGGCACTGTGCCAGGGGAGAATGGTGGGGAGCTGAGAGGAAGGAGGAGGTGTGGGGTCAGAGGGTAGGTCAGCGAAGGATTGGGAAAGGTGTTCTCCACAGGCCCAATGCCTTACCACCCAACAACCTAAGCCACCTCTGCCTACCTCAGGCTTGGCCAAGGGCAGGCATTTTCTAGTACCCCAATGTGACAATGATGTCACTCCTCCCCCCTCCACATTGCCTTGGCACCTGGTTTTAAAAACTCTCCATCAGGTGGCCAAGCTGGGCAGATCTGAGATTTAAGCCAATGGGGAATAACTACCTCCTCCTGCCTACCTTTCCTTCTTCCCACCCCTCCCTCTCTAGGAAACTGAAAACCTATACTCCACTTCCTGCCTCTGGTTGTCCCTTAACAGTGGCACTGGATTCTGACAGAACTGTGGGCCAGTCTGGGTTGTCACCTGTTCCCAGCCCCTTGGTGCCCTGGGGGTGCTTGGACCAGTCCTGTAAGAGGCTGACGGCTGGTGGTTCCTCCATCCGAACTCGGATAACCTGGAGATCCAGTGTCCCATGGAGCCCCGGAGGGGAGGCTGAAGAGGGACTTTGTGGCTGGGGCAGGCCCTCGGCTGTTTTGCTGTCTTTAGAGGAGTCCTTAGTGTCGGTGGTCCTGAGCTGTGTGTGGGAGAAGAGCTGGAGGACGAAGCCAGGAGGGAAGCTGCCATCAGTGAAGTGTCGGACTTCAGCTGGTGCTGCGAATGTCTCTGTGGGTGACTCAGGAGATGGGGGATCTGGGTCAGGGTCCGAGTTTTTGGTCATATGCCCGCTTCTCTTCTTCCTAGCAGGCTCATCCTCAGGGGACTTTTTCCATCTCTGACCACGGGGCTTTTTATTTCCTTGCTCTATGATAGGGGTTGACAGGCAGCTCAAGGGGACGGAGTCCTCTGGGCTGGAGCCTCTTAGGGAGGGACGGGTTGTCCTCAGAGTCCAAGAGGACCACGATCTCTGCTGGCATCCTGGCAGGATCCAGGTTGGAGATGAGGTCTGGATGGCCATCCTGGCCTAACTCTAGGCTGGGCAGGGATGGCTGGTCAACTTGGACGTCTTGCAGAAGGGCAACACCTTCACTCCAGGCTTCAAAGATGTTGTTCTTCTCAGAGGGGCTCAGGTCCAGGGTATGAGGATGCTACTCCAGGATGTGTGCGCGAGCAGTGTCTGCTGATGAGGACCGGATCTCGGCCCCACACACCATGCACAGCGCTTGTCCACTGCCTCCTGGGCTGACAAACAGCTCTCTTAGTATGGGAGGGGACTAGAGCTGGAAGTTCCCTAACTAGACTCTGAGTTAGACATTTTATAGCATGATTCCCCTAGTAGTCCTGTTTAGATAACCGCCCCATTCCTTCATCATCTCTATTCACAATGGACTCTGGGAACAAGAAGCCATCCTCACAGGGAGTCTGCTCTCACTTCCCTGTCTACTTGAGGGGAGGGACTCTGAGTTAGATTGTGGGGCCCCTGAGAAGGCCTCATCAGAACATACTTACCCCTGTCATGCCTGTCAGCTAGCTTGTCTTATTTTCAAACTGATCAACCCTAAATTATGGAAGGAAGGTCCCTCAAGTCCCATAAAACCCCTAGTCCTTGAAAAGAGCCTGGGATTTCAGATTTCTAAATGCCCCGTCTGCTTTGCAATAGTCTTTTGCTGTGTGTGCTTGGTGTGTGTATTCACGTGCCTTCCCACACCCCTCATAAAAAGCCTTTCTTTACCTGCAGTCTTGTTTTCTCTGTCTGAAAACTTTACTGTTCTTACCTATTGTATTGGAGATCATTGTACTGTCTTGTAATTCTTTAACTGGCAGAGAAAATGAATCCAATTAAGGCTCCATGATGGTGACATGGCTATGTTTGTCAGCTCCCTCCCTCCTGCCTCAGCTCCTGAGACTGTCACCTGAGCTCACACCTGCTAGGCCTAAAACAATGGCCCACTACACTGCAGTTTCTCTCGTGAGGATCTCAGAGGAAACTGCACCTGGTTGCTGACACGCCTACTGCCTGAGGACATGAGGACATGCTGAATTTAAACAAACCTGACTGCCTGAGAACTGAGCTTGAGAGATCTCGGAGTCTCCACATCTGGGACTATATTTACGTTATGCATATATTTTATTCCTGCAGTTTTCGGTTGAATTTCTTACTTGCCTATATGAACTCAAAATGCCCCCCAAGTAAACAGATGACTTGATAAAGATTTACTTGGCGTCCGTGTCTCTTTTGTTCTCCCGACCCGTTTATTTTGCAGGTCCTGTCTACCCTCCGGCTGAAGAGACCCACAGACCTAAGTGGAACTTCGGGACAGTTTCACTCATATGTTCCTCTGCCTCTCCTTCATGCCACTGAGATGCTCTTTGCCTTTTAGTATTTTCACTTTACAATAATCTCAGTTTGACCTTTGTTCAGTATTTTTGACTATTTACTGAGTTATACTTTTATGTCTTGAATTTGACTTCTTTATGTCATCTAGATATTTGTATTGTCTTAGAGTTCATTCAAGGAAAAGAAGCATGTCCTTGTTGAGTACAGGCCATCTGGATTGCTGGGACAGTATCTCTGACTCATCCTGAGGTACAGAGCTGAGGCTATTCCTGATGCTCATGCTGGTTGTCGCACCATCCTGAAAGAGGAGCACAGGGTGCAGCACTGTTCATGGGTTGCAAACATGGTGGTCATGGCCTGGCCTACGCCTGGACATGGTCCCCAACCATACAGTCACTCTGACTGAGCAACATGAAATGGAGAAAAAGATGGCAGGGTGGAGCACATGCGTGAAGCAGAGAGAAGCTGAACTAGAGAGGCAGTGGTGGACAGGTTTGGGAGCACAGCTGAAGCACACAGAGGGGCATTTCAGTGCTGAGTGGAGCCGTTCTTCCACTACCAGGGGACTCAGGTCACAACTGGCTTGCCTCAGGTGCTGCTGCTCACAATGCTTGCCCTGTTAAGGGGAGGAGAACACAAGGCCTTGAGGCTGCCTGCAAGGGATGCCCAGGGTACCTGTAGGGAAGCCCCCACCAGGATGCTGTACAGCAACAAGTAGCTCTTGCAAGTCCTGTCCCGAGTCACACTGCTTCACTTCATGATCATCCTGAATCTGAGCAGCAAGACATCTGAGATGAAGAATGGTTCATTTTCTGGGTTAAGTCTCCTCATAAGACTTCCGTAATTCATGCTACTGCCGGAAACCACCGTGATGTCCATGATCCATACTGCAGACAGAGCTGATGTCTGCGATCCATGCTGTTTCCAGACACCACGTTTATGTTTGTGATCTGTGCTGCCACCAGAAGCCACGTCGATATCTACAATTTGTATTGCCAGCGGCAACCGTGTTAATGTCTGCTGCCAGTTGCTATCGGCAGGGAGGCCTCTTTTGCAGGTATTGACTATAGATAGACTCATAACTGAGAACGAAAGACATTGGAGAATTCTGTGACATCCCACTCCTTCAAAAAGAAACAGTCCATCCATGAAGCTATTGAAGAGAGTCCTTTTAAAAGGTGATAAAGTTGATGGCTTCTGGTGGGGGATGAGGAAGGACAGTTCTCTTTAAGAGGCTGGCCACTGGGTGTTTGACCAGCCTCCATTGAGTATACGACGCCAACACAAATTGGACTTGATTTTGAGGGATGGCAAGGGTCGGGTAGGGTGGTGCAAAAGGGGAGGATGGAAGGAAAGGAATAGGAAGGAATGTGATCCAGGTACATTTTATGAAATTCCCAAAGAATTAATAAAAACATTATGTTGGGGTGAAAAAAAAGAGTTCACTCAGGAGTTTGTGTTTTATTTGAACATATTTTAAATTGTTCTTTTTATTCGTGGGGGTGGAGTTCTGGCTTTCATTTAAGTTGTTCTTCTTAGAGGTTACTGTATGTTAGGAATTTTTGGAGGGGATATGTTTTCCTGTTTTGTTTGTTTGTTTTTCCCTGTTATTTGTGTTTTGTGCCCAGCTCCTCCCATCTGAGGTTAGATCACTGGTTAAGGTTTTCTTGTTTGTAGCTCAGGTAACCTTTCTTCCTTCAGAAAAGGTGCTTGGAAATTCAGGAGAGGCAAGGTTGCTGTTGTGTTGAAGTGATATTTCCCTTTTAAATTGTTATTTGAGGCTTCATCCCCACAGCTTGAGAACTGTTTCCAATAAAAATCACTATGCAGCAGTAAACCTACCTTGAAGCTGGGTGGGCATTTGCTACAACACAGTCACTCCCCAGGAGCAACTCTTCTCAGTCTATAAGGAACACTAAGTAGTAGTCTTTCTGTCAACGCTGTAAAGCTTTTGTTTATGACAGGAATTTAGAAATTTTAATATCCTCTACCTGGTAAAACTTTTTTTATATGAGGTTTAGGCTGTGTAAGCTGATGCACTCCAGATCTTGAGATGCTTGCCCATTCTTGCTTTCTTTCATTTCCTTTGTGCCAATTCTTTTAAAACTAAGCAACCGTGAAAGACAGGCACTGGAGCTCATCCAGTAGGGAAAGGGCACACTCTGTGAGTTGGCTCTTCCACATCAGTGAGCAGCTAGCCCTCCTACAGAAAGAAAAGTTTGCCTTGTCAAGAGGATTTTATTGGATTGGTGGCACTTTCTTTTGGAGCCTGAACTTATTTCTAACAGCTCAGAAAGGGAAAGCAATAGTACTGTGTGTGCTAGCCTCTTGGTTATAGTGTGTAGGGCTGGAGAATTTTAGAATTAAGAAAAAAAAAGGAGCATTTAGAAAAAATGTATTGGTGGGAATGTATACTGTGTAACCTTTATCTGGAAGGGCATGGAAAACCTCTGTAATGAGCCAAGAATGTAGACTAGCCAGTTTCAGGAACCTGTTGGCCACAAAGGCCTCCCCAGTTAGGTCCAAGAACAAAAAGCAGGATATGAGCCATCTGGGTGATTCTAGGGAACGGTCAGCCATAAAGTGAATAACATTGACTAGACCACATTCTTGTACATAATGAGTATGTAGGATGTTTTCCTTATGACCCTGACTCAATCAGAGGTTGGGTCTCTTTAGAATTTTCCACTGTTCTCTTGTTATGTTTCCTTGGTAACCCCCTCACCCCCCTAGTTTGTGGTTTTTCCCTTTAAATAACCCTCACTTCTTGTGCTGGGGGTCGAGCTCCTCTGCCCCTGGGTTACGAGCTCGTCCGCTCATCCGCAGTATACTGGTTTCCCCTGAATAAGCCTCATGCTGTTGCATCAAGATCGATCTCTCATGAGTTATTGGGTGGTCATGTCATCCCGAGACTTGAGTGAAGGTCTCCCCAGCTCTGGGGGTCTTTCAGTGGATCTGCCTGAGGGATAAAGAAAAGCAGTGAGGAATCACAATGGCATCATTAGTTAGTGTTAGGTGGGAAATAGAGAAAAGAGAGGAATGGTAGAGGCAAGAAAAGAGAAAAGAACAACTGAAGATAGACTGAGGGGAAAGGAAAGGAAAGGAAAGGAAAAGAAAGGGTTTGGGTAAAGGGAAGGAAAAATGAGAACAATTTAAAAGAAAAAAGAAAAGAAAAAAATAGGAAGACCAGAAAAACACAAACCATATGCCAGACTAGGGATGAACATATGCCAGACTGATTGATATATAAGAAAAGGCACCACTGATAGGTAGCAGAGATAGCAAAGATGGCAACCATCCAGTTTCTCCATCAACTCTCTGATCTGAGGTCTTTGTCCTTCTCTCCCATAAGCAGGGACCCCTTATAGCTGACTGTTCCAGGAAGGCCAGATATGTTCAAGGTGGGTCCTAAACATATTTACCTGCCCAAAGTTGTAGGGTAATAAGCTCTTCTTTCTTTATTTAAACTGATTAATCAAAAATTAGAGGAAAATATACTAGTCATGGTTTTCAAGAGGAACAGACTCTCTCTCTCTTTTTCTCTCTCTCTCTCTCTCTCTCTCTCTCTCTCTCTCTCTCACACACACACACACACACACACACACACACACACACACACACACACATCACCTTTTAATAAATAGTAACAACGGCTAAGTCACACCCGAGAGATTGTTAAGGCCTGGGTAACTGCTGCCTGGCCAGCCAGCCATTTTATGCTGTTATTAATGTTACAAGGAAATTTTCTCATACACTTTTATGACTGTTACTGGGAAAATTTCTCATGCCTGAGTTGATTGCATATTCTGTTGTGTCTTGTGCTTTGGTGTTCCTGGAAAACAATCACAACAGAGGTCAGTTAGAACTACTTTGTGTAGATAGTCACAATAAACTTGGACTCAAAACCTCCCTGGGAAATGACATCCTACTTGGCACAAAGAGACATGTACATGGGTAACTGACATCCTGGTTGGCAAGTTGGGACATGGATGCTAGGCAAGCCAAATAGCCCTGCCACAGTTGAATACCCCAACCAATGGGAATAGAATAAGTGCAAAGCAAAGATACTTTCCTAAGTAAGTCCCTTATCCCTAAATCCTGATTGGTGGACTAATTTGGCATACATGTTTGTGGGTTTCAGGCTTAAAAGCTCTGTAGGATTCTGGCTGTGGGTCATCATCAGCTCCTGAGTCTGGTTTGCAGTTCTGATTGTTCAGTCCTGGGGCAAAGGTTCAATAAGTCATCCCTGTCTGACTGAGATTGGTGTTTGTGTGGTTTGTGAAACTGTAAGCTAGTCACAATTAAACCTTAGTAAGAGTTGCTGTGGCCATGGTGTCTCTTCACAGCAATAAAGGCCTAAGACACAGAATGACCAGTTTACTGTTTCAGAGGTTTAGTCCATGATCATTATGTTTGCAAGTATGGCAGCACACAGGAAGACATGGTGATGGTGAAGGAGTTGAGAGTTCTACATCTTGACCCAAGGCAGCAGAAGGAGACTGTGTTCTACTCTGGGCCTAGCTTGAGCATAGGAGACTTCGAATTCTGTCTCCACAGTGACACACTTCCTCCAATAAGGCCACACCTACTCTAACAAAGCCACATCTTCTAACAATGCCAATCCTCATGGGCTACCGTCTATGAGAGCTATACCTATTCAAACCACCACAGAAGGTTAACAGTGTTATAGGTACAATACCACCAGCTGGAGTTTTCCTACTCCCTCACAGCCATTAATTCCTATCAGTGAAAGATTTCCTCCCCTCCCCAGCCATCTCTCAGGAAATCAGAGACAGCCTAACTACAGGAAATGTCCCCTTCTCTGAGACCATAAGAAAGGACCACTCACTCTGCCACATGGGCTTGAACTCTCTTCCGAACCCCTGCCATACTGTAGTCTGTCCATGGTGTTAACAACTCTTCTCTTCTAATGAATCTCTTACCTAGCGTACCCCAAACTCCATCCTGAATTCCAAACCACAAATTTTCAGGCCCTGGGGATCTGAATTCAAGCCCTCATGCGTGTATGTTGAGCACTTCACCAAGTAAAACCCATCTTCCCCAGTCCTAAAGACCAATGTCCTAATGAATCAGTAAATATTATCTGTTCATATACGGTTTACAGAAGAAACATCTTGGAATTGTTGGGTTGGCGGTGGCTAGAGAGATGTGTCCGTGGCTAAGAGTAGTTGCTCTTGGAGTAGACATGAGTTTGGTTTCCAACACCCACGTTAGGTGGCTCACAACCATCCGTAACTCCAGCTTCTGAGGATGCAACACCTCTGGCCTCCACAGGCACCCTCACACATATGTATCCTCCCCACATTTAAAAATTTAAAAAATGGTAAAACCATTAAGATGTATTAAAAAATGCTAAAACCATTAAGGTGTATTATTATTATTATTATTATTATTATTATCATTATGTGTGTCTATATGTGATGCCTATGTGTGAGTGTGGTATGTGTGCATGGCATGGCATGGTGCATATGGAAGCCAGAGACAATTTTGTGTCATTAGTTTTCTCCTTCTACCTCTGGAGTGGTTTCCAGGGGTCAGAGGTCTTGATGCCTGTGGACAATAGCACCTACCTGTTGGATCAGTTACTTTTCTGTGACTACAACAAATGACCACTGCCTGAAGCAAGTTATGGAAGAGGGAGTTTAGTGTGGCTTATGGTTCCGGGGAGAGAGTCCATAATTATGGGGATGCATGGCAGCAGGTAGCTGCAACAGGAAGCTGAGAGATCCTAACTTCAACCACATTCAGAAAGCAGAGAGATCAAACTGGAATTTAGATGAGATTATAAGCACTCCAAGTCTGCACCAATGGTATACTTCCTCCCGCAAAGCTCCACCGCCGAAAGGTTTCATCACCTCCCAAACAGCACCGGCAGCTGTGGACTAAGTGTTCCAATACAGGAACTTACGGGGATATTCTCATTCAGACCTCTCTATCTGCTGCTGAACCATCTTGACCTCTGTCTTAGTCAGGCTGATTATTAAAACACCACGACCAAAAGCAACCTGGAGAGGGAAGGCTTATGTGGCTTACACTTTCATATATCACCACTCATCATTATCAAAAGAAGTCAGGACAGGACCTCAAACAGGGTGGGAACCTGGAGGTAGGAGCTGATGCAGAGGTCATGGAAGAGTGTTGCTTACTGGCTTGCTCAGCTTGCTTTTTGATAGAACTCAGGACCACCAGTCCAGGGATGGCTCCACCCACAATGGGCTAGGCCCACCCCCATGGATCACTTTTTAAGAAAATGTAACCTACAGCTTTGTATGCAGCCTGATCTTATGAAGGCTTTTTTTCTCAATTGAGGCTTTCTTCTCTCTGACTACTTTAGCTTGTGTCAAGTTGGTTTAAAACTAGTCAGCACAACATCCTAGGCAGGATTATTCTTGATCAGGCAGTGTTTATAGCTTCCACATTAACTATAGCCTGATATCTGTCTTGAGGGTTTTTTAAAGATTTATTTTTATTATTTTTGGTAGATGTGTGGCTGTATGTGGTTATGTACACATGAGTGCAGGTGCACTTGGGTGCTCTGGAATTGGAGTCACAAATGGTTGTAAGGCCCTTATTATGGGTGGTAGAACCTGATCTTGGGACCTCTGGAGAGCAGCAAGTTCTCTTATGTAAAGGGCCCTCTCTCCATCATCCTTAATATCTTAATATGTTAGACACCTTCTCCAGTCAGGGACAGCAAATGATTGGAATGCTTTTCATGTATGTTTTATCAAAGTCAAAATTAAAATTCCAAGTCAAAGGATAAGAAAGTGGGGGGAAAAATCCCACAAATTTCCTGGACTATGAGCCAGAGATATACATGTTATTTGACCCAACAGGTTAGTTATCTGTTGCCCTCTGCCCTGCCATTCCATTTGGCTAGAAGTGAAGGCACTGCCACAACCATTGTCCAAGTCAAGACTTGGCTCTACCTCAGCACAGAGGTATATTGCATGTACACAGGTGCACATACATAAATACACCTTGAGCCTAAATGTAAGATATTCACATCTAGTAAAACCTCATATTACATGTAACTGCATTGCTCACACCAATACATAAAACAAACCCTACACATATAACGTGTGTATGTATGACACACAGTGGAATAACAATTTATTCATGGGAGGGAAGATCATTCGGTTTGGAGAGGCATAAAGATGATGATATCAGGAAACATCTTGGATAAATCAAGAGAAGATGCTGCCATGGTTTGATTGTCCAGTGTCCTCCCATGGACTCCTGTGATGAAGTCTTATTTGCCAGTTGAGTCATGAAGGCTGTAATTATTTTGGCAGTGGATTAAGCCATTGATGAATTCATAGCTGAGTGGATCTGGGGGCCCATAAGGAGGAGTTAAGTCCCTGGAGCCACCATTGTCATATCTTGTCCCCATACTCTTCCCCTTCCTTCTCTTTCTACTTTCCACATTTCCCTACCACAATGCTCTGCCTCACTCTTCCCCAGTACAACATAGCCAGCAGACTACAGACCAGCCCAGAGACTAGGTTGCAAATAAATCCTCCCTTGAATGCTTTCTCTCAAACACTTTGTCACACTAACAGAGAACCGAGTCATGAAAAATGTGAATAGAAACAGGTAAACAAGGGAGGAACATTATTTTAGGCAGAGAACCCACAAGCATGATTGTAATACCAAGATTATAAAACCAAGAATCAATGTGACTGCAAAACACTGACAGACAATTGCAAAGCAGAAATAACAGTAACTATTATTTTAAGCAGGAGGTGGACGATAAGGAATGGTGGGGATGGGTGGGGGAGGTGGGTTGGAGGAGTGAGGAGTGGGTGAGGATGAGTGGGGTGGAGGGTGGGGGTCGAGGGTGGGTGGTGGAGGGTTGAGGTGGGCAAGTGGGTGGGGTAGGGGAGTGAGGGATGAGTGAGGGGGGTTGACATTTCAGAACTACTCACTGCTCTTTCAGAACCGTTCAGAGCTGGTAAGACTTTCTACAAGATAGGCTCTAGAACCTTCATGTCCTCTATGCTATCGACATACCCATCAGCATTACAATGGAACTGAACATAGCTGTAGCTCCTTCTCTCTGTATATCTATTTTTTAAACTCTCCCACTGGCACCTGAGGACCTTAATGGGAGTCTGAGCCCAAACATATAAGTTTTTGTAGCGATCTTTCCAGTTGCTGCCAATGCATATATGCTCAACTTTGTACCATGTCATATAAACAAACGGGTGTGAGAGCTTCGGTTTCAGAGCTTTATCTGTCATGAGGACATCACAGTTGTAGACACCGAATGCTTTGTTTGGACTCAGGTGATGGTGTTCCATGAACTGCCTCCTGGAAGTGCTTTGTGCAGGTAGGCTATGCTGCAGGCACAGCAGGAGCAGGAGCAGGTCCCAAGCTTTGAGAGAGGACATCAGAGCAGGCATCAGGGACATCTAAATGGCCACAAGAAAAAGAAAAGAAAATGTTGATATGCTGCCCTGTAAGCTAGGCTGTTCTTTAAATTTCTATTCCTCATAATTTTGTTTCCCAGAGAACATAACATTCATTAAATACTTAAAGTTAACTGCAAATAAAAACAATGTTGCAGACTGGGTGAGCTAAGAATAAAATTACATAAAAAGATGGGATTCATTTTGAAAACTTGAAGTCCTTCCTGCATGCCCTCTCTTTTACCCTCCCCCCTTCTCCTCAGAGCCTGAGGAGAGAAAGGGAGCAGAGGCTGTGAGTATGGACAGAATGACCTCCAGGGACCACTGCAGGGAGATAGGTCTATTTCATTGTTTCAGGGATAGTGTCTATAAGGGCCTTTTTAGGGGTACAGGTGGAAAGGGCTAATTGGTTATACAGTACAATACCTAAATTATTGTGTGGGTGTGAAGCCAGAACAGGGCATGTATTCTGAGTTATGCAGCCTTTCAGGGAGTTAGGTATAGGGGAACCTTTCAGACAAGGGACACTCTCCAGATAAAGACAGGCAGAGACAGGTAAGCCTGATTGAAAAGGGGACTCCCCCCCCCCGCCGCCCCCCCTCCCCACTCCCACCCCTACCCCACCCCCCCCGCATTTTGTGCTGAGCTCAGAGAGCCATCCAGTCATGGGGGACTAGTACGTTAACAGCAAGATTCCCCACCAGCCTTCTATTCAATGGAAGGAACCTACTGTTCTGTCACAGGATCTAAGTCCTCAGTACTCAGAAGTTCAAGTCCAAAAGACTTCTCTTCAGGGTGGAAAGACAATGACATTGAAGGGAATATACAGAGTAACTGCTTGAGAGATATTGCCAACCAGGATGACTTTGGTTCCCTGAAGTTGTAGCCCGGGCTGCACTTCATACAGATTGCTCCTCCCTTGACCTCCTTATAACATTTCTTCCAAACCTAGGGGAAGTACAACACCATTTCTAAACTCCCACATCTTTTCTTAGGGACCATATCCCATATTCATTCAAAAACATCATGTTTGTGAGAGCTGCCTGTCGATAAGGAACAGAAGGTCTGAAATATTGTTTCAATCAACTAAACACCAAGACTAAATAAAACTAGCTTTGGAGGAGTGACGTTGGATAGAAGATAAGAGTCCAGTGTTTGAAAAGACTTCTGCTTAAACTCTTTTACATTGAGTGTCCCTGGCCCTGGTAAATCTTTCACCTTATTCAAGCCCTGTCTGCATATGGGCCTGATAGACTTTTGAGAGACAACAAAATTACTTTGATAGACTGGACAAGGGTGGGGTAGGTGGAGAGCCACATCTGTGGGGTTAATGCTGTCTTGTTTTCTATGACTTTGGACAAATTTCATCCTTAACACTAAATTGTCAATCAATTTCTTCCCAGCGATTTCTGACCTTTCAATCAAGTTTCCTGCACACCAGTCCTAACTTACCCAGTCAGTGCTCACGTCGCTGGTTATGGTGGGTACAGAGGTATGGGGATCTGAAGGGCAGAGTCTGTGTCCTTTTCAGAGCTCCCAAGAAACTTTCCGGGGAAAAGTCCACAGAAGTAAAAAAAAGAATGACCACATGAAGTGTGTCGCTTTGGGTTTGTGGGGGTGGTGGCATGGAGGGCAGGCTCAGGAACATATTTTTTATGTGAACCTGTTCTGTATCTCCTCATGTGGAACACTCTGGTTCACCCTGAGAGTAGCCTTAGGCAAGGTCTGCAAATATCAAAGAAGGATTTACAGCCACAAAGGAACTTCAAAGCGCTGGGGAGAGGTGACTCCAGAGAGGCATGGTCAGGAGTTTTCAAGACACAACCAGAAATCTGTCCCTAAAACTTGAAGCTTTTGGGAGAAAGTCCATGAATGGCTAGGCCATACTCTGCAGGAAGTTTGGCAAGGATGTGAACTACGTCGATGTCACCAAGAAGTGAGAGTGCTTGGTCAAAAGTGCAATTTGTAGATAAGTTAAGACAATGGGGGTGCTTTATGTTAACACAGCAAGGGCCGAGAGTAGTTCCGCTGTGCTGGTGGAGTTTCTCTCCAGTTTGCCTTGGCCTAGGAATATCTGAATGCATCCGTTTATATTAGAACTTGTTTTTCAAAGCCTGGTGTGGTAATCTTACTGGGTGGGAAATGGAAGCAGGAGGCTCAGTAGTTTCAGGCCGGCCGGGACAACCCCGTCAAACAAAACAAAACAAAACAAAGGATCCACCAACTCATACCTATGGATGCCAGTTCTTGCTGAGCATCCCAGGAACAATCAGGAATCCTGTGCTGATTGGCAGGGTCGAGGGTTGGCGCCAGATGCATTCTGTACATCCTCTTAGTCTCTAGCTGTCTGGGTGACAGGGAGA
The DNA here is from genome assembly GCA_019843815.1 of Montemys delectorum. Taxonomy (NCBI): domain Eukaryota; kingdom Metazoa; phylum Chordata; class Mammalia; order Rodentia; family Muridae; genus Montemys; species Montemys delectorum. The sequence continues at coordinate 43,786 of JADRCD010221068.1, forward strand.
GGACTTTGTGAGCACCTGAGTTTCAATAAAATAGAGATAAGTCTTTGGAAAAAAACAATAGCAATCATAATGCACAGATGTTCAGAACTCATTCTAATGAGTTTGCAAAAGTTAAGACTTAAATACAAGTAGAGACTGTACAGATATAGAAAAGAGAAAAGGACCTGCTGAAATGTGAAACAAATTAGGACAGAAAGCAATTTATAACCTGTATGACTTTTCCATACCCTGTTTCTCTAGCCCTTGCTTTGGCTGGTTTGCTGCTGCTGCTGCTGCTGCTTCTTCTTCTTCTTCTTCTTCTCCTTCTCCTCCTCCTCCTCCTCCTCCTCCCCCTCCCCCTCCCTCTCCCTCTCCCCCTCCCTCTCCCTCTCCTTCCCCTTGTCCTTCTTCTCCTTTTTCTCCTCTATTCTAGGCTCTTCTAGATGCCTCTGGCTGTTCTGTCTCATACCTGCAACAAAACTTTCTCTTCATGCTCCATCATGTAATAAGGACACATGCTCCACCATGTTCATAGCAGCCTTATTTATAATAGCCAGAAACTGGAAACAACCCAGATGTCCCTCAACAGAGGAATGGATACAGAAAGTGTGCTACATCTACACAATGAAGTACTACTCAGCTATTAAAAACAATGAATTTATAAAATTCTTAGGGAAATGGATGGATCTGGAGAGTATCATCCTGAGTGAGGTAACCCAATCACAAAAGAACACACATGGTATGCATTCTTTGATAAGTGGTTATTAGCCCAGAAGTTTGGAATACAGGAAGAATGACCCACAAACCACAAGAAACTTAAGAAGAAGGAAGACCAAAAGGTGGACATTTCAGTCCTTCCTAAAAAGGAGAACCAAATACCCACAGAAGGAGTGGCAGAGATTAACTATGGAGCAGAGACTGAAGGAAGGACAAGCATATAGCTATCTCCTGAGAGGCTCTGACAATACCTGACTAATACAGATGTAGAGGCTCACAGCCATTCATTGAACTGAGTACACGGTCCCCAATGAAGGAGTTAGAGAAAGGTTCTATGGAGCTGAAGGGTTTGCAGCCCCTTAGGATGAACAACAATTACTAACTAGTACCCTCAGAGCTCCCAGGGACCCAACCACCAATCAAGGACTATACATGGTGGGACTGAATGTTCTGGCAGCATGTGTATAGTAGAGGATCGCAAATTCGATCATCAATAGGAGGAAAGGACCTTGGCCTTGTGAAGGTTTTGTGCCCCAGTGTAGGGGAATGCCAGGGCCAATAAGTGGGAGAGGGTGAGGTGGCAGGCATGGGGTGGGGGGAGGCAAAAGGGGTTTGTTCTTGTTGTTTTTGTTTGTTTGTTTTTTGGAGGGGAACTTGGGAAAGGAAAAATTTACATGTAAATAAAGAAAATAATCTAATTAAAAAAAAACTTTCTCTTCATTCAAAAGAAAGGGAGCAATGATTTTTTTTTTTGTGGTGCTGGGAATTGCACCCCAGGGCCTTCAATGTGCCAGGAGAATGTTCTACTACAGATCCACTTCCCTAGTCTTTCAAAGCATCTATCCTGTAGTATTTTTAAAACAATATACACCTTTATTTTCCCTCCATCTTGGAGGTCAGAAGTCAGTTAGGGAATCAGCATGACCAGTCTCTAGAAGAATATTCTTGGAGGGTTGTAGATAGCTTCTATTTGGCTATATGCTCACATAGACTTCTCTACACTTGTATGGTGTGTGGTAAGGACAGAGAAGTTGAAGTAAAGACAGGGAGACAGATATGAAGGGAGAAAAAGAAAGGTGGAACACTAATTGTTTATTGTCTCTGCTCAGAACAAAGCAAATCCTATCCTGTTGGAGCTTCAAATTCAACTTTGCACTGTGTAACCTCAGTTGGACCCTTACATAGGCCATATCTGTAAGTGTGTTACAGTGGCTTCCAATATGCAAATTTGGTGGAAAGGGCACAGCTCACTCCATGAAAGTAGCTAAAGCCCAGGAGTAGAAAATCATGCTTTAAGTGTGAAAGAGAGTCATTTATAGTCCTGAATGATGAGGGCTGCCGTGTCTGGGTCTTACAGAATCATCTTGAGAAAATTCCTTCCAGATTGGGAAGATTCAAGGACCTCCAAATAAATGAATTCCTTCATATAACAAAGCAAACAAACACTGGTTTAAAAAAAAAAACTCCATCAAAAATGTTTACAAAATGTGATGACTGCCACTTCAAACCATGTTGATTGATGTCTGTGGCCTGTGCTGTAGCCTGAAATCATGTCGAAGTCCATGATCCATGCTGCTGCTCACTATAAATGGCAGGCGAATTTCTCTTCAGTTATCCTATAGTATAAAAGAACATCAGCCAGCAGCTCTAAGAACGTGTGTGAGAGGAAGCTGCAGCGCTGCTGCCTGTCATTGCCTCAGGATCATGTGCAGAGTTATTTTACCACAGGCATTTCTACAGTCAGCTGGCCGGTCAAGTGTTCCTCAAATAAAAGATGATCCACTTTAAATTAGGAAACATACTTTCTACAAATACATCTGCAAATACTACTCTACTCTAAAGAAAAAATTCCAAAGGCCTCTTTCATATACAGCCATATTAAGAAGCAAACTAAACTGGATGGGAGCCAGTGCCCTTGTGTAGCTGGAGACATGTGAAAGTACTAAAATAGCTCAGGGTGTGAAGGTGGCCATTATTTCTGGAAACTTCTTAAGGGGTATGCTTCCTATAGCTAGCTTGCTCTCTTTTGGGCTCTCTCTCTCTCTCTCTCTCTCTCTCTCTCTCTCTCTCTCTCTCTC
>JADRCD010221069.1:6884-20655 GCA_019843815.1 Montemys delectorum
TTTTAACTACAAATAACATAGCAGATAGTCACTCCAATGACTCCTATCCTTTAGAAAAAGGAAAAGGAGGAGTTATTGGGCAGTGAACCATGTCACCAGACAGAATAACTGGTAAGGTACTAGAAAAGTTGAGAACCCAGATAAAACAGAGTCTTTTCTCATAATTGAGAATGGCAGGAGTTCGAACCATCTCTCAACCAGATTTCTGTCCTGGAGCACATGACCATGGCACCCAACTAAAAAGACCATGACAACTGGTCACATTCAATAGAGCCTAGAGTTCTCCATGCTAACGGGTTATCTAGTTAGGCCCTGAGTAGTTAGCCAATGAGCTTCCGTTATTGAGCATTCCTTCCTGCAAAAGGTACTTAATCTCTAGTCTACCATGAGTAAGTCCTATGCACCCCCATCTGCTGTGAATAAAGCAACTTGGGCAAGTAACAACTGTCTCCATTAAGGTCAGTAGGTAGGAAGAACTCTTCGTCATACAGACACATGCCTAAATCTCCTGTAGAAGTCCCACTTCCAATCCTTCAGCATCTAGGTACTCATTCAGATATGGCCAGATCCCCTGGTCCACCCACTCTGGGATCATTGTAGGCTCTTGGCCCTTTTTCCAACTCCTCAAGGTCTCCATCAGCATCAGAACGCACAAGAGTTGAGAACCACAGCTTTTGAAACCCCAGAAGCAGTGAGGAAGAAATATAACCCAGCACTCTTGCATTTCACCTTCTTTAGCATGAGTTATCTTTTGATCCTTCAGCAGCTAGGCAAAATGCAGACATTCACCCCCATTCCTCCCCCCCCCCCACAAACCTCTTTGGGTAATAATTCTTCACTGTAGACCATATACCCATATGCTATCTACCAAAAACCCAAACAAAATACATGAGGAACCTTTTGAGTTAATATTGGTCAGGGAAGTCAAGGAGACTTGGAAAACAAGGTAGTGTTTTATAATTTCACTCAGTCTTCTCACAGAAATTGAAGGCAACTATTGCTGACAACACCATGCACTTTGGGCATGGTACTTTGAATAACAGAGCTGGATCTGACCTGAAAGCATTGTCCATGAATACTAGTCTTCATAGTATCAAAAGTTGATATGCAAGCTGCCAAGGGGTAGAAATCAATGGCTCAGCTCTAATCTCTATGAAATAGTATAGTTTCCAACATGGCAATATAGTTTAAAAGTACAATAGTGACAGTTACATCTTGTAGGTAACCAACAGTTGTCTAATTGGACTTAAGACCATTCAACAGAAGGGAAAACATATCAGGCACTATAAACCTAGTCCATGGCTAGTCAGCTCAATGGACTTTACAAGAGAACTTACTACTACTACAACTTACTAAACCAGTATAATTACTAAGTCTATCCAAAATACATTTCATCATACATATATCTCTTAACTTTTATCAATGAGCATCCCTTGAAGCAGACAGAAACCATAACATAAAAAATTCAGAGAGCAAGTGATCATGAGGATCTCCACTTGACACATCTTCAATACAACATCTATACCTAAAGCTCAAGGAATAATAAAGAATAGGAGGCAGGAATAAGACAAGAACCAGGAATTCCACTGTTAGATTTTATTTTTTACATATGACAGGGGAGCTACACTTATGAAATCTCAACAATATCGCTTCATAAACAAGTCCTGAACAAAGATAGCAACAATTAGCAGCCAACTAAGTGGGAGAAATTTCAGATGCTCCTAGCCCTATATGAAGAGCTACAGTACTTAATGACTATTGAGAGAAGGAAAATATGCTTTCCAATATGAGACCTGTAGTTGGTTACTGAATACCAACTATTTAGTCCTAAGATCACATACAAACAAGTACCTTTAAATGAACTTATTAGGTTTTATTTATTTATTTATTTATTTATTTATACATATAATGATAATGATAATAATAATAATGCACATTGCAGAAAAAGAGGCCATGAATTTGAAACGGAGTGGGTTGTAGAATGGAAGAGTTAGAGGAAGAAGAGTGTAACAAAATATTTTATTTTCATTTAAATAAAATAAATTATAAAAATATTCTTTTGAAGAAATGATTTTTCTTTTCCTTTGAACTTTTCTATTTTGTACTTGGACTTAATTCATGTATGGACACTGTTTTTCTACTGACCTAAAGAAACAGACTTATATTTTAAGACAGGTCTTCTTAAGTTTATCAGGCTGATCTCAGACTCATTCTGCAACCCAAGCAGTCACTCATTTGCAATCCTCATGCCTCAGACTCCTAATTACACTGTTATGATAGAAGGCTAGACAGGAAACACTCTTTTTATTTTATTTTTTGAGCTTTTACTTTTTTTTTAAAGATTTATTTATTATATATGAGTACATTGTAGCTATCTTCAGACACACCAGAAGAGGGCATCAGATCTCAGTACCGATAGTTGTGAGGCACCATGTGGTTGCTGGGATTTGAACTAATCACTCCTAGAAGAGCAGTCAGTACTCTTAACCACTAAACCATCTCTCCAGCCTTACTTATTTTTATTTTAAGCACATATGTGCTTTGTCAGGACATACAACTGTGCCCTATTTCCATGCAGTGTCCCTGGACATCTGAGCAGGGACTGGCTCTTCTGGAGCTGAAGTTACAGATAGTAGTTAGGTGCCATGTATGTGCTAGGAACACAGCTCACGTCCCCTGGAATAGAACCCAGTGCTTTTATCAAATGGCCACCCCTGAAGCCGAGAATCTATGTTTTGATTGAGAGTGTACACATAAAGCATAAGGAAGCCTTCCAGTCTCCTAGTGACATTTCACTAGTGTCTCATTTGTAAAAATGCTTGTAAAGTCATTGATCATAAAAATACTTCCATTTTGATGGGCTTGGATCAGAGATAGACCTTTGGATATAAATAGGTCTTTTTGAAAGAACTGAATAAACTTCAGTGTGGTAAAGAAAAAAAAAGGAGTTGAGGTGAAATGGAAATTAAGAATGATATTTTTGATAGGAAACCAAATGTCTGTGAGGAACCAACAGAAGACTAGAATTATTCAATAAGACTGAGCAGTGTAATGTGTCTTCTGTCTATTATTATGTTTTTGTCTTTTCTGATATGAGTCCAACTCCTAGCTAGTATGAACTCTATTTAATTCTCGCTGGTCTATTTATTCACTGATGGCACATGTAACTTTTCACCTAAGAGCCAAGCATAGAATTTACCACCACCTGGAAAGCAGATGTGTCCAACTAATAGAGTCTCTCTTCTGATCTCAATGGCCCTTCCCTTATGAAGGGCACTTAGCACAGCTGATACACACTTTGAAGGTGACAGGAAGTCCCTTCTGGTGAAGGAAGTGAGAGCAATAATGGGAAAGTAATCTCACCATAAAATTATTACCACAATTAGGAGATTAACTAGTTATTTGCTTTTGGTATACTGGAAGAATTCAGTAAGAGGTGAGAGTAATATCTCTCAGATTCATATCTGTCCCTAAGATCAATAAAATCATTATCTAGTTTTTTTTTTTATATTTGAAATGTTTCATTGTGTTAGGATCATAAATATGAATTTATAAAGTTACATTTTTATGTGTTTGTGGATACAGTTGAGACATGTTTCTTTTTTTGAAATAGGGATTAAACCAAAATATCATATATGCAAAGCAAATATTTGAAAAATATACTAGTCAAATTTTTCATTTTTATTATCTCAAAACAATATTTCATTAAGTTTCCCTGGTGGTCTTGAAAATTCCACGCCCTTAACTCAATATTGTGGGTAGCTGTGATGATAGGCCTGTGCCACAAGAAAAAGCTGCTGGCCTTTGAACAATACAAATTAAATCAAGTGCTACAGTCACCTATAGAGGTCTTTCTTTCTTTCTTCCCTTCTTTTTTTCTTCCTTTCCTCCTTCTTTCTTTCTCTCTTTTTTTCTTTGTTATTTTCTTCTTTCTTTCTTTTTAATTTGTGGCAATTAGAAAAAGCTTATTGGTGAACACTATTCTAGAAATAATAATTTTATAACATGAATGCATAAATTATATGTAAATAGCAGTCAGTTTTGTTATTACTATCATTAAATAATTATAAACTCAAAACTTCCAAAATATGTATTAAAAGCTGCAAATTATATATGGCGTCATTCAGAACATAGAGAAATATATTTTGCATAAATATGCACTATTATCCCATTACTTATAGAGCAAAGTAGACACCTGAAATATCAGCACTCCAGGGGCTGATGAAGAAAAATCTTGACTTTGAGGTTATCCTGGTATCTACAGGGAGAATGATGTCTTTTAAAAACCATCCCTAATCCAAACAAGCATAACAACAAATTAATTTAAAAACTCTGCATGAATTTATTGCAGTGTCTGCCATGCTACTGTCATGGTTCTTCTATTGTGTTGAGTTTAAGTGTTGTTCAGTGTCCACTTATAGTATCACACAACATGGGTCTCATATCTCTAAGGAAATACAGACAACACTAGAGCCCCATGCTTGTCCATTTATTTCTTACTGTATTTGATACACAAGTAGCAAAATATATATCAATCAGATATTTATATATTTGGTATGGCTTCAGTTAAAAAATATTCTCTTAGTAGTTGAAATTTTGGAGAACCAATAGTTCCCTCAGAATTTTGAGTGCATAACAAATTGGTTTCTTTAATCACTGGTCTTAAGGGCAATTGTGTGTGTGTAGAAAGAAAATAGGAACACCCAAATGATGGTTACATTAGTTTTCTGTCACGAACTTAAAACTTACCACACATGTAATGGATTCAAGGAATGCAAGTATATTGTCTTAAGGTCATATCATATCCTTATTTCTCTAATCTAGAGACAGATAATGGGTCGTGGCCACACACAAGGTGTCTGTGAGACTGCTTTCTCTTTTGGAGATGTGGGGAGTAAATACCATTTTTCATTTTCCTGTTTCTACTGGCTGGGTGTCCACATATCCTGATCCACAACTGGCTAGTGGCTTCTCATGCTTTGTATTCCCACACTCACACTTGTTTTTCTGATCTAACTTTTCATTTTACACACACATGTGTGAATATATACACACAGAGACACACATTGACACACACAGACACACACAGACACAGGCACAAACACACACACACACACACACACACACACACACACACAAACACAAAGCAGAAAGGAGATAACATGAACTCTACACAGATAACCCAGGATAGTGTTTTAATTTTGGAGTCAGTTGATTCACAATCATTAAAATAACCACTGTTTCAGGAAAGTCAGCATGTAGCCACAGAAAAGTGGTTTATTATTATAACCACTATATTGATTCATATAGACTGTTAGTTTGTATCTTCCTTTTTCCATCCTCTTCTCAAAGACATGAAATATGAAATGTTTATTTGGTGCCAGGTATCTTACTATATATGTGACTTATAATTATATTGTTATAGAAAGTACCTTACTATATAAATAAGTTTAACACATAATTTTCTCATTTCATAGAAAACTATGGCCTTTCATATTAAATTATCATGGGAAATAATTATTCTTATTTAATCTCTTTAATTTACAGAAATATTCAAATTGCTTGAACCATGATGTTATAACTCATTATCTAACAGAACAAAAAGTAATGGATATCTAGCCTTTTGTTGGACACTAATATTTGAAAAAAAAATAGAAAACAATGTGAACATTTTCAGATATCTCCAGGAATATCAAAGAAGTGAAATTACCAGAAGACCTATTTTTGATGAGTGAACAACCAAATTACAAAGACTGTAAAAAAAACTTTTGTCTGTTTACTCATGGCAGAACATTGTCAACTAAGCTAGTAGCCTAATCATTTATTCATTTAACATTTATTAAGTGTTAGTTATGTACCAAATTCCACAACAGTTATGTAAGTATATGTCATAGCTCAAAGCTTTCCTCTTCCTTTTATGTCTATGTTGTATGACTGAAAAACAAATATTTTTTATTCATTTAAGTTTTATTGTACTATGAAGAGAAAAGATACATGATTTCAATTTATCTGAATTTGTTTATATTTAAAAACATATTTTAAGTAAATAGAATTAAATCACATTCTTATTTCTCTTTTGTACCCCAACTCCTCCCAGAGACCCCCATTTCAATACCTATAATACCTTTTTTGTCATATGCTTTAAAATTTATAAAATATTATAACAATAAAAATGAGTATTATAAAAGTTGTTTGATATAAAACAACAATCAATTTAACAGTATTATGTAGATGCTTGTCTACAGCAATATTGAAAATACATACATTTTTCTCAGTATAAATATTAAATAACTCCAAACATTAACTGTATATTTTAAAATAATACATCACACTAGTAGTTTTTTAAATGAATACACACATATAAAGTCTTTCTGTTTGTTTATTTGTTTTGTACTTAGTAGAGCTTAAAATCTTAGCTCTTACTGTGGTACAAGCCCAAAATAAGAACAATTTTTAGACATTGGATTTCATTGTAATAAGGCTGTACTTCAATGACCCTTAAATCATTAAACGATTTTACCTCCATTGTAGCTAAGCTGAGAGTTGACAGTTCTGGTGCACCAAGGAATGAATTGTAGGCACGAGTTTTGGATAAAGACTTCCTACTATGGTCAAAGCTATTTGACTTGAGTGAGTGTCTTTATTCTCAGGTCACAGAAAACAGGTTACATTCATTTAAGAAATGGTGTGTGTATTAAGATGATCTATCCATAAAATCATTCACCAACTGTTTCAATGAACAATGGTTCTGCTTGGAGGGTGGCACAGACATTAGGTGAGGGTAAGAATCTGGTTCATTGGCTGTGATAATTTGGAAAAGCATTCATCTCAGTGAAAGAGTAATTTATAAAGTCCTCTTCTCCAAACTTGATACAATAGTTACAAACATCAAACAAAGCATTCAGTCTCACTCTGTGTTGTTCCCTTACAAGTCACCTCCCAAGTTAATTGTCTACATTTCTTTTGGTTGTATAAATACTTTTGAAATATGTAAGTTGTCCTGAAAACTATAGTATAGTGTAAAAACATGAAATAAACAATACTACTAATACAGAGGCTGAGATAGGAGAAGTATGACTTCAAGATCATTATGTGGTACACAGGAAGACACTGTCACAAACAAACAAGTATAAAATGTGTATGGATTGTACAATATTGGACCTATTTCTACAATTACCAAATTAAAGAGACCATTGGATGACAGTCAACAAATTTCTAATTCCTCATATTTTTGGATTTCAATTGAGTAGGATATGTTGATGATATTAATTTTCATATTAAGATATTAAGAAAAAGTAATTGTTATTTCCTGTTGTTTTTGCTGTAAGAGGTGGAATTAGGTTTATGTGGGTTTTTTGAAAGATTACTTTCTAGGGTGTAGTTTTGCTCCTTATGCTGATATTTTCCATCTATTTTCCTTTGTAGGGCTGGATTTCTGGAAAGATGTTGTATAAATTTTTTGTCATGGAATATCTTGTTTTCTCTATCTATGGTAATTGAGAGTTTTGCTGGGTATAGTAGCCTGGGCTGGTATTTGTGTTCTCTTAGGGTCTGTATGACATCTGCCCAGCTTCCATAGTCTCTAGTGAGAAGTCTGGTGTAATTCTCATAGGTCTGCCTTTATATGTTACTTGACCTTTTTCCTTTACTGCATTTAAAATTCTTTCTTTGTTTAGTGCATTTGGTGTTTTGATTATTGTATGACTGGAGGAATTTCTTTTCTGGTCCAGTCTATTTGGAGTTCTGTAGGTTTCTTGTATGTTCATGGGCAACACTTTCTTTAAGTTAGGGAAGTTTTCTTCTATAATTTTGTTGAAGATATTTACTGGCCCATTACATTGGGAGTCTTCACTCTCTTCTATACCTATTATCCTAAGGTTTGGTCTTCTCTTTACATCCTGAATTTCCTGGATGTTTTGGGTTAGGAGCTTTTTTGCTTTTTGAATTTTCTTTGACTGTTGTGTCAATGTTTTCTATGGTGTTTTCTGCCCCTGCTATTCTCTCTTCTATCTTTTGTATTCTGTTGGTGATGCTTGCATCTATGTCTCCTGATTTCTTTCCTAGGTTTTCTATCTCCAGGGTTGTCTCTCTTTTTGATTTCTTTATTATTTCTATTTCCATTTTTAGGTTCTGGATAGTTTTGTTCCCTTCCTTAACATGTTTGTGTTTTCCTGTAGTTCTTTAAGGGATTTTTGAGGAGGCTCCACTCCCAGGCACTCTAATATGCCCAAGATCAGATATGAGGAGGACACAACATCTGTCCCAACACTGGGAGTAACTGGGACCAGCAGGACCCAGGCAGGCAGGAACTCTGCCAGACCAGTGACACTGGTTCCTTCTGGTCTGTCTGGGCTGGTGCCCTAAGCAAAACTTGGGCCCAAATTTTGCAGCTAGTTCCACTGCATCCAGAGGTGGCTCCCCTCCCAGGCACTCTGATATGCCCAGGATAAGAGGATCAGAGGTGAGGAGGACACATCTGTCCCAACACTGGTAGAGGCTGAGACATGTGGGACCCAGGCACACAGGAACCCCTCCAGCCAAGTGACAAGGGTTCTTTCCAGTCTGAGCAGACATTGGGCACAAACTCTGTAGCCAGTCCCACAACACCAAGAGGAAGCTTCACTCCAAGGTGATCTAATATGCCCAGGATCAGAGGTGAGGAGGACACAACATCTGTCCCAACACCAGGAATAACTGGGACCAGCAGGACCCAGGCACAAAGAAACTGCCAGCTCAGTGACAGGGGTTGTTTCCAGTCTGTCTGAGCCAGTGCCCTGAGCAGACCTTGGGTACAAACTCTTCAGCCAGTCCCACAACACCCAGAGGAAGCTCCACTCCGAGGCACTCTAACAAGCCAAGGATCACAGGATCCCAGAATCATAGGATCCCAGAGACAGCTTGACTCTGAGGGATTCTGACAAAACCAGGATCACAGGATGGACAGGCCCCAGTCAGATTTAGCCAGGGCAGGTAGCACTAGAGATAAACAGATGGCAGGAGGGTCAGGGGGGCAAGCTTAAGACATAAGCAACATAAACCAAGGTTACTTGTCATCATCAGAACCCAATTCTCCCTCCATAGCAAGTCCTGGACTCACCATCACACTGGAAAATAAAGATTCACATCTAAAATCACTTCTCATGATGAAGATACAGGACTTTACGAAAAACATAAATAACTCCCTCAAAGAAATGCAGGAGAACACAGGTAAACAGCTAGAAGTCCTTAAAGAGGAAACACAAAAATCCTTTGAAGAACAACAAATATTTTTCAAATGGAAGAATAAACACATATTAACTTGCAACTAAGTTACATGCTATGCTGAGCTAGATAAAATGCTACAACATAGCAAGCAACTTTGTCCAGTTGAGAGTAGTTTTATAAAGATGGCTTCAGTGAAGTGAAACTGGAGAGTATGTGTCTTAATGAGCTACTATTGATGTAATTAAATATCATAACCAAAGCAATTTAGAGAGGAAAAGGTTTATTTGGCTTACACGTCCACATTAGTGTTCATTGTGGATGGAAGGTATTATAGGAAATCAAGCAATACAGGAATCTACAGTCAGAAGCTGAAGCAGAGGCCATGAAAGAGGGCTGATTACTGGCTTGCTTGCTCTGGCTTGTTCACCATAAGTTTACAGAACCAATGACTACTCTCCCAGGTACATTCCCATCTATAATGGACTGGGTCCTCCTATATAAATTTCTAAGAAAATATCCTAGAATCTGGTCTGCAACCTGATCTTATGGAGGAAGATTCTCAGTTGAGCTTTCCAACTCTCACATGATTATAGAATGTATTAAGTTGACATAAAATAAGTCAGCACAGCTAGCTAGGAGCAAATTGAGATATAAGGAGATAATTTTGTACACATACAAGGGAAGTATGGATATGAGGCATGAAGAGGTATTAATGTAGTAAATACCAGGTAACATGACCTGAAATGTAAGTACAGTGTTATGTGCAGGCTGCAGAACAACTTTCCCTTCAAGTTATCACTGTTTAGAGATGAGCAGGAAGGTTTGTATTCAGTACAATCAGCTCCTGTGCAAGCACAGAAAGAGGGACAGGGGCATCTCAACGTAAGGTAGTTTTATTCCTAAGAGGTATATGGGAAAACAATCTCGTGTTCTCCATGATAGCTGAGCCTCAGCCTTTCACTGGAAACCATCTGGTATACCAGATTCAGGGCAAGGTCTTGCATTTCAGATCACTTTATTAAGTTAGATCATGAAAACATGTGCTCCATCCCATGATGCTGAGCTCTGTGTTTGACATTGTTGCTCCCCAGGGAGAACAGGCCTCCAGGGGCATCAGAAGAGGCCATATTAATCACTTAGGTAATTTACAGCTGTTGAAACATAATGGAACCCCAGAGCCTTACAGAGATAGCTTTCACCACATTTAAAGAGGGAAATGATGGTAATTAAAAATGGCATTTCTAATTAGTAAGAGGTTAATTAGTGGGAGGCTCAGAGGACTGAGGAGCTGAGGTCTCCTGTTTCCCAATCCACTGCTCCCTTGAAACTAGCTGGAGGAATGACTCATGTTTCTTGTCGGTAGGGTAGTTCTGGAACTTGAGGCTGGCTTCTTCAGTAAGTTGGATAGCAACCTAACAGTTGAAACACAGATATCTTCTTAGGGTCTGCCTCATTGCAATAGAAAAAAAATACAAGAATGTGACTGTTTTAGCACCTTTTTAAAGTCAGCCCAAATTAAGAATACTAGGTTTCTGGGAATCCAAAATTGCAGATGCATTGCCTTCCATTTTCTAATATTTTTCTCAGAGTACATTTAATCATGTTTTGCAGATGACCAAAGTTATTGTGATTATTTTGTATAACAATATAAAAGTGACATCAGATTAAGAAGGAAAATGAAAAGCCAGAGAGAAATGAAAGTAAGACACAAAGTCATGAAGAGAAAACACGCAAAAAAAAAAAAAATCGAACCACAAACAATTTTTCATGAAGCAAAATTAGCAGAAAATAAGAATGTAAGTAAAATGTAAGCCTTTTCAAAGGAAGCCATTTGTTTTACACGTTAGTAATCATCTTCATTTATGGTTTGTCTTTTTTAGATGATTCAAGAATTTGTAATCTTAGAGCCCAAAAAACTCAGAAGAGATCTTTTGGGTATTCTTTTGCTCATGTATTTACTTCTCACTTTCTTTCATTTTTAAAAAATTCTTTTGTCATTCTTTCATTCCTTTCTTCCCCAGATATAACATAGAAACACATGTGATGGGATGGGAGTGGGTTACCTAGGGAGGTAATCAAGTTTACATTCAATTGTGAACCAAAATAATCCTGTTCATATTTGTTCATATAATGATCATCTCTGTGCTATCTAATTAGGTAAAAAGTTCAGATAATTGTTTTAAGTAAAAAATAGTAAGTACAATTTAATAGAAAGAAACTCTGTCATAGAATTCAATTTGTCAGCTGTTTTATATCCAACACCATGGGTAACAATTCTTCCAACCATTATCACCAGGAACAAAAAAGTATTTTTTGACTGAAGAAGCAGAGACATAGAAATAAGTACTTTGTGGAAGGTCAGAATGTGAGTGTATTATTAGGTAAATCTAGAACAACAACCCAAAACATGTGTGCTCTTGAACCTCAAATCATCCTTATATATCAAATGCCTAAGTACCTTCATGTGTGTTTAGTAAAGATAACCAAATAGGAATAGAGTTAAAGAAATTCAAATTCATGCACTGTCTCATAGTTGCTATCAGGGGCCCTGTTTTTTCTTTTCACTCAGATATGAAGATCTTTCTTAGGGTAGTTGCCTGTAAATCACAAGAATGTTGCCTCCTCCTGTAAATACCACTTTACAGAATGTGTTCTAAAGGAATAAAAAGCAGAATAACTATTCTGTTTTCACATATTTCTTCCAGAGATATCTATGGGGGGTAATGCATTCATCTTGTTTGACCCAAACAATGTAAATTAAACCATACTTATTTGCAAGGCAGAATGGTAAAAAAGTCAAAGACAGTAATGTTATATTTATACCAGTCATAATTTACATTTATACATATCTTCTTTCTTAGAACATTTTTCAAATTTGTGACTAATTCATACTCAATTCTTTTCCAAGAAATAAAGAGGAAAATGTCTATTGAGTAGAAAGCTAAAATGATATACTACAAAGTCATATTCTGTTTGGACATACATTTGGCAAGGTTACCATGGCAGTGAATTTAATATGTCTAAATTACTTCTTATTTGTTACTCTGTAAGATATTCAACAACTTATTCAACAATTAATGTGGTTCTAATTTGCATGCTAATATGGTGTCCTGTTGTTCTAGAAGAGTTAGCTGCAGTAACATAAAATACTCTACCATAACTTTCTATCATATGATATAAGATGGTGCCATGTGTTACAATAATGATTATTATAAAACTTATTAAACCACTTAATCATGTAGACATATATATGGGAAGATGATAAGCTGATATATATTTTTCACCTTGTCCTCAGTAGTCCAATAAAGATCTCTATTTCTTATATAACTTGCACTCATATAATTGAACTAAAGCTTGAAATAAAACTGAAATATTCACTACATCTTAATAGACTCTTAAATTTCCTTAGCCCCAACAGAAGAGCAATTCTATCTACCATCCTAAATTAGCTAAAGGAAGAGGATGCAAACTCATGATGAGGAGCTCTGGCTGCAAGCCTGGGAATGCCACATATGCTATCATTGAGGTACACTATTCAGTTTCTCTGGACCTCAGTGTCTCAACTATAAATTTAGAGATTCTAATGATAACATTACTCTTTTTATTAAATTGTTTTATTTATTTACATTCTAAACATTGCCTTCCCAGTCCCCCCACCTTGAGTTCTTTACTCCATTCCCCAACCCTTTGCTTCTGAAAGGGTGGCACCCCAGGTATCCCCCTTCCCTGGGGCATCACATTTCTACAGGATTAGGCACATTCATGGCCACTGAGACCAGACAAGGCAGTCCTCGGCTACATATGGAAGCCACAGATTAGCCCATGCATGATCTTTCTTGGTGGCTTAGACTCTGGGAACTCTGAGGGGCCTGTTTAATTTATATTCCTGTTCTTCCTATGAGGTAGAATAAGGAAATAAAATCTGAGAGTCTTCACCCGTGCTAAGCTTGCCTTGTGATCCCTAGATTTTCTGTAACTAGTAACTAGGTCTGCCTCTCACTGATATTGACGTATTTTGGAAAGTGCCACATTGGTACTGTAATAGAATATCTGAGATTAGCACCAAGCTTCCAGTTATGGCTCAGCCACCGAGCTTCTGTGTGTGCTCTAAGGAAATAATAGGGGACCCCAAAAGAATTCGCATTGAATAGAAATGATGTCCAGACACTGCTTAAATAAATAGGTATACCACATACACCACAACTATTAATGAGATATTGATATGTTTTTCAAAATAAAATATTTACAAAATGATTTACGAAAATTCAAGTAAGGTCAATTATGCTGTTCAAGTACGAATGTGATGATTCATTCTCTATCTCTCATTTGTTGACTGAAAGCAATCAGATATCTAGAACTGAGCAGTGAAGAAATCAAAAGAAACTAAGAAACACCAGATATACTATTCTCTCTCTCTCTCTCTCTCTCTCTCTCTCTCTCTCTCTCTCTCTCTCTCTCTCTCTGCTTCTTTTCTGAGATACAGTCTCCTTATATATTGTTGGCTTCCTTGTAAATTATTATGTATATCAGGCTGAATTCAAAATCACACAGATCCTTTTTCCTATGT
>JADRCD010221070.1:0-16098 GCA_019843815.1 Montemys delectorum
GGGGGGCATCTGTTGTAGGCAGCAGGCGCCGTTCTGTGTGGTGGAGTCCTGAACTGCTTAAGAAGAAAGTGAGCTGAGCATGTGTCATTGGGTCTGCCGTGAGCTGAGCAAGCGTTACTGGGGCTGTTTCCTGTTTGTACATATAATATGACCAGCTACCCCATACCCCACTGCCTTGATTCCCCACCATGACAGACTATGCTCTTGGACTACGAGCCAGAGTGAACCCCTTTTTACCCTATGGTGTTTTTGTTGGGATATTTTATCACAGCATCAGGAAAATTAAAACGACAGATTTTATATATATGTGTACACACACACACACACACATATGTTATTTGGAGAAGTAGGCTTTCTGGAGCAGTAAGACACTAGTAAATTAACTTTTAAAACATGTTTATAGAATTTATAGAATTCATGTGTGGTCCATTTTGCTACCTCAGATGGAGGAACTCACCTTAGTTCACTTTGGTTTCTGTTTTAGAATAGCCAGAGTAACCCTTATGTAGTTGGGATCAGAAGTGTTTAGAATTTGTTTCAGTAGGTTTCTTTTGTTGCAATTTTAAAAAAAGGTAGTGTGTGTGTGTGTGTGTGTGTGTGTGTGTGTGTGTGTATGTTTCAGCTTACAGCTCTCATTAAGGGAAGTCAGGACAGGAACTCAAGGCATAAGCCTGGAAGCAGGAGTTGAAGCAAAAGTCGTGGAGGAATGCTGCTTACTGGCTTACCCCTTATGGCTTGCTTGGCCTATTTTTTTTTTTATACAATGCAAGACCACCTGCCCATGGGTAGCTCCCACCCCCTGTGGGCTGGCTCCTTCCTTGGCAATCATTAATGAAAGAAATACCATATAAACTTGTGTAAAGGCTGTCTCAATGGAGGTACTGTCTCACTGAGGCTTCTCTTCCCAGATAATGTTAGCTTGGGTCAAGGTGACAAAAAATCCAACTAAAGAGAGAATTTCAGACTTCTTCAGGAATATTTGCATATATGTAAGAAGTAAGATTAGATATAAAATACATTAGGCTTCATAGACGCTCTATGGAAATAATTATATATCATGCTTTTAGTGTGCATGCATTCTGACTTTGGCCCATTGCATGAGGCTACTCAAAGGTTTAGCTTCATATTAGCACCCAAAAAACTTTGATTTAGTTTACAGATTTTGAATTAGAGATGTTTAATCTGTATACATAAGTGCTGTTAAATAGGATATGCACATCTGGATGTGGTGACACAAGCTTGTAATTACAGCACTGGGGAGCTGAAACAGGACGAGTAAGTTCTAGGACAGCTTGGGCTGCAGAATGAGGCCACATCTCCAACACAGATAGTGGATTTGCACATTTGCATATATGAATATGCAAACCAATAGATGGTTAAGAAAATCTTCAAAACAGTTCTCATCTTCACACTTGCTCTCTTGAAAAACGAGGTCAGTACATTTAAAAGCTAACATTCAAGGCAGACTAATTTTTCTACTCAGGCAGGAGAAAGAAGTTCACTATGAAAAGAAAATATTTTTCTCCCAATGTTTGGCCCATTGCCCAAATGTAGTGATGATCACTTGACAGAGTCAGAAGTAAGTGGTTATAACAGGGCAAGCACTCTGTCCCAAGGTGTCCCTGGCACAGTTATGCAGCTCAGAGCAGGGAGTATCTGACTTGTCCAAGCGGTTCTCAGGGAAGTGTGCACATACCAATTATTTGCTGAAGTAATGGTGATGTGTGCCTCCAGCACTCTCTCTGCAGCCAGCTCCAGAGATGACGTAAAGGAGATATTTTTAGGGCTTGGCTTCATATACATGAATATATCTATATGTCTATATCTATATATACACTTTCTATGTCTAGAGAGAGAGAGAGAAACGGGTTGGGGGGGCGAAGACAACAGGGTCTCATGTAGCTAAGGATGACTTTGAACTTTTGATCCTTCTGCCTCTGCCTCCTAAGAGCTGAGCTTACAGGTGTGTGCCACCATAGCTCATTAGTGCTGGGCCAGGGATGGAAGCACAGGCTTTGCGTGCATCATTAAGTATGCCACTTCCCCACCCCCACCCCTGTGCTTTGCTTGAGTCTTCTTGGAGAAGAAGAATTTGTGTAGTCTGCCACTTTGACTGTGATGTCCTTTGCCATACAGAAGTTTTTCAGTTTCACGAGGTCCTGTTTATGGTTGGTTCAGACTCATTCTCAGTCCCCACGTTTCTCTAAAGTGTTAATATCAATTACAAGGGAAGGAGTGACTTTTCTGGTGGTACACCTTGATGGTTGAGTACACACTTAACACTCATTCTACCAAAACAATGAACTACAACAGACGCAAACAAGTGGCAGTTAGGTGATTTCCAATACATGCCTTCACCTGGATGACCATCAGCGTAGGCGAGGTTGACTATATCTCTCCCTTCAGAATGCTCCCCTGTACCTGTTTGTAATCGTCCTCATACACTCTAGCCTAAACTCTGTCTTTACAGTTATGCACTATCCTTAAGTTTCACACGAATGGAATAAAAATATGTAGTCTTTGGGGTCTGGCTTCTTTTCTTTAGCAGAGTAGTTTTAAAAAATTATTTATTTTTATGCCTGTGGGCGTTGTGCTGGTGTGCATGTCTGTGCACCAGGGGTGTGCCTGGTGCCTGTGAGGGTCAGTAGTGGGGATGAAGTCCCCTGGGGCTAGAGTTAGAGATGGTTTTGAGATGCCATTTAGGTTCTGGGTAACAAATTCGGGTTCTTGGAAGAGCAGCCAGTGCTCTGAAGCATTGATCCATCTACATAGCCCCTTACCCATCCTTCTGTGTGAGTTTATCTGTCCCAGGGGAGCTGTGTTTCGGATCTCACATGTCTCATAACACAGCCATCTGTACAGTTTTATCTTTAAGGTTCTTTGACTTTTACTTGTTTTGAATTAGGATTAAATGAACTTTTTTTTGTTTGTTTTTTGTTTTTTTTTTGTTTTTTAGTTCAAGTTATAGCCCCCATGTGTGCATTGAGACATGAACCTTCTGTCATTCTAGAATAGCTAGTGAATGATCTTCATAGCTGATCCATCTGGATGGACAGCTTCTAGAGATAACCCTTACTTATATGGAAAGGGAAGGAGTTTTGCAAGGTCATGCCCAGAGCTGAAATTTAGACGTTTCCTCCTACAAACCTGATACTGGTAAAGGTGTCAAGACCAGTTCTCGGAGCAAGACGGTTTTTGTTTTTTGTTTTTTGTTTTTTTTTTTTTTTTGCCAGCAGGATCCACTATGTTTATTTTTGATGCACAGCCTTGGGGGAGTATGGGCAGCAGGCAGGGTGGGCCTGGCTAGAGGAGAAATGAGCAACCTCCTGGCTGGATGGGGTGGACCCAACAGTGACACAGACACCATGTTTGAAATGTTGGACCACAGTGCCCCGCACGATTCTATTCATCAGCTTCTCAGAGCAAGACTTTTTAATGACTATATTTTGCAAATGCACTGGAGAATCGTGCAATGCTTCCTGCATTGGATGCAGTCCCAGGCCACCAGTCTGCACACTCCTTTGCCACTGGACCTGAGATAGCAGCAGCTTTCATCTCACCTTTATTGTTTAATATGCCCTCTGCATTATCTTCAAAATAAAGAAACACCCCATCTTTTCTTCTCTATAACTTTCGTTGTCGAATTACCACTGCTGGATGTACCTTTTTTCTTAGTTCTGGTTTGCCTTTCTTAACTGTGGCCGTCACCATGTCCCCCGCACCAGCAGCAGGAAGTCTGTTCAGACATCCCTTGATTTCCTTCACAGGGATGATATACAAGTTTTTGGCTCCTGTGTTGTCAGTACAGTTGATCACAGCTCCTACCGGAAGACCCAGGGAAATCCGGAATTTCGCTCTGGAGGACCCACCACGTCCTCGCTTCAACATCTTGAGTGTCCGGAAAGAGTCAGAAAGAAAGCTAAATGAATATTCTTACACACATTTTAGTATGGACATGTATGTAGCCTTCATGAGTTACTTGGTATTAGGGTAAATGAATATTTAACTGAATTTTAAAAACTCTGCCAAATTGTGCTGCAGACTAGTCTCATTTGCATTCTAGCTAGTAATGTATGTGAATTCCCCTCCATCACTGGATTTTCTTTGCCGTGTGTGTGTGTGTGTGTGTGTGTGTGTGTGTGTACACGTACGTACGTACGTGTATACGTATGTATATGTATATATGACACACACACAGATGTACTCATGGCTGAGGAATGGTGTCATATCATCTTCACCTTCCTAATTTACAATTCGGATTACCTTTCTATGAGGCTCCTTAGCATCTGCACGTACTCCATGACAATGTGTTTATTCAGGTCTTTTGTCCATATTTTCCTGTGCTATTGTTTTTTATTTCTGTGTGAGTGCTTTATATTCTGAAGAGAAGCCATGCATCTCTCTGCGTATGACATATTACCTTTAATGTGCTAAGGATGCGGAGATACTCAGTTACAAGTATTTTCCTTACATCTGTGGCTTGATTTTTAACTACTTCCATATTTGGAGAGTGGAAATCTTTAATTTGTTTTCACTTATGGATTATAATTTGAGTGTCACATTTGAGAATGCACACTGAGTTCAAGGTCACACAAGTTCTATTTTTCATTTTGGAACCTTTATAAAAACAAAATTTTTTCCAATTATTTTGAGGACCCGAGGAGCTAGTGTCCTTTGCAGGGCCCTCTTAGGCCACAGCCGAAGTAACAGTAGGTTAGAGCTGTAGAGCTGTTGGGTCCTCTCGTCTGCGTGCCCTTTGAGGGCAGCAGCTGCGTGTGACCCTCAGAGCTTGGTGACTGTCGCCTCCAGAGCTTTCCAAAGGTACATGTAAGGTCTCAATTACTCACAAGAGTTAGGCAGGCTTCCTCTGAGGGAAGCACATGTGCTTTCTAGGACATGAGTAGAAAGTTGTCTTGAGGAGCGAATCCACTGGGTGGTATGGGGGAGTCTGCTCAGCGGACCCGGAGAGAGCATTTCCTGTGCTCGGCCATGGGCGATGCATCTGCGCATGTCTCCTCATCTCCAGGTGTATGTCTAGATAATAACACATTGCGTCTTAGCTCCCAGACACACCTCATAAGACCGTCAGTCTTTTTGTACCGATTGTAGTGATTTTTTTTTCTCACTAACTTCCTTGTTCACTTTATATCCCAGTAGCAGCTCCCCCACTCCTGTCTTCCCAGGCCCCCTCAGAAGTCTCTTCCTCCATTGCCCTTCCCCTTCTCCTCATAGAAGGGGAGCTATGATTTATTTTTATTAAAATAAAGTTATATTTCTCCTCCCATTTCTTCCTTCTATCTTCTCCTTTTCCTACATGGACGATATTCTGCCATTTGAAACCAATAAAATCTATTAAACATATTTCCTTGAGGCAATCCTCCAACCCTTTTCATGCTCTGCCCCCACATTCCCTCTCAAAAGCATGGGTCCTTACACACACACACACACACACACACACACACACACACACACACACGCACACACAATCCTGAATCTACTACCCATTGTTGCTTGTAAACACATGATTTCAGAGCTGACCACTTGATAATGGATAACCAGCTTGGGAACTCATATCCACCGCAGTCATTAGTTACCTTTGTCTAGGGCAGGGCACCGTGAGACTTTCCCCTTCTGTCATAGCATATCTGTTAGAGTTGTTGTTCTGCTCTTGTTTAGGCAGCCATATTGCTGTGGGTCTGTGGGTGTATCTTCCCTTCACTTCTAAGAGACCCAGTTGGGTGGAAGACTTTCAGGTCCTCTAGCTCTACAGTCTTTCTGCCCCCTCTTCTGAATTTTCCCTGAGCCTTAGGTACAGGAATGGAGTTGTAGATACATCCAGTGGCGATGGACACCCCCAAATCAGTTGTTCTTTGTAGTTTGACCAGTGGTGGTCAGTAGATTGTGCTACCTACAAGTCCCTGATCAAACTACAGCTCTGTCTGCCACAAGGGGGACTTCTTTGATGAGGGAGCAACAAGTTTTTACATCACTAGGAAAAGCTGTTTTATGAGCTTTTGGTCTGTAAGTATGATTTATTTTTAATTGACACTCTATGGATCACACACACACACACACACACACACACACACACACTGTGTGCAATGACTAATCTAAGTGATTAGCAGGCCCTTCATCATAGACATTTATTTCATAATCATCTCTACCAGCTACTTGAGAACATTCAATTAAAGTCTGTCCTCTAGAGCATTAGCATACGTTTCTCTTATCCATTTGTATCCTTGAGCCCAAGACCCGTTGTCTGTCTCTTCCTCCCTACTGTGCCCCTGGCTCTGGTGACCGTAGTTCTGGTTTACACTTGTTTGCAATCATCCTTTGGTTTCCATGTTGGTGAGAGCACAGCTCACAGATGTCACGAGGCTCTTTGTGTGTGACTGAGCTCCAGGTGACTTTGCTCGTGTCATTGGGGATATGTGGCTGTGACTCCTTCAGTGCCACCCCTGATCACTGCATATCATCCTGCACTAAATACATGAGGGACTAAAGGCGGGGGAAGTGTGATGGTACTCAGGAAGGTGAGGCAGGAGGACTGTGCCAAGTTTGAGGCTATCCTGTGCTACCTATCAGTCCCTGGCTTAGAAAACAGAAACTTAGAGTTAGATGCTGCATGCTTTTATCCTTTCGTTTGGAGAAACGGACAGTGAATATCCTGTCATTATAAAAAAAGACAGAAGTACACAGCCAATGAGTAGATCTTGTTGGTTTGTTTTGTCTTTTGCTTTTCTTAAGATGAGGTCTCTCTCTGTTCCCCAGGTTGGCCCTGACCATCCAGGCTCAGTGATGCCATCTTAGTCTCACAGACAGTTAGCTAGGACTGTGGGTACTCACTTTACCCAGCTTGTAAATGTGTATTTTTAAAGGTTTTACTCAGTAGCCCAGGCTTCCCCAGAATTAACTATATAAACTAGACTGGTCTTGAACTTGAGACAATCCTCCTGCCTCTGTCTCTGGGACAGGATGCTGAGATTATAGGCATGATCCCTCCCCCATGTGTGGCCATATCAAACTTTAATTAATAAATAAATGAATTAATTAGTAGTTGTTTGGCCTGCACGTGCATCTGTGTACTATGTGCATGCCCAGTATCTGAGGAGGCCAGAAGAGAATGCCAGCTCCCCAGGACGGTTGTGAGCTGCCCTGTGGGTTTTGGGAATCAAACCCAGAGCTTCTGGAAGCACAAGAAAGTGCTCTGAAGCACTGAGTCATCTCTCCAGCCGCAGATCAGATTTTATAATAATTGAGTTCTGGCTGGGTGAGATTTCGGGGGAGGGTGTGAAGAATACACTTGGAATACTTTGAATTTCTCCTCTGACCGTGCATTGGCTTGTCCTTAGGACTTAGCAGACCAAGGCTGCTTTGAGGGCTTGTGAGCTGCCGCCCGCCATCCTGGAAAAGTGGAGAAAGGAGATGTGCAGGCAGGTGAGAGCACAGTAACAGATGTCCTGAGGCTCTTCGTGTGAGTCTGCATCCTGCAAGCATTTCTCAGGGAACATTTTGAAAAGAAATTCTCCCTGCTGTAGTTATGTTGTTCTTCCCCAGAGGGAAGATATCCTGCCATTTGAAATGAATATAATCCGTGAAATATGTCTCCTCATCTGCTGTGAATTCTGAAGCCTCAGCACTTGCACCACTATAGTTGCAGATACCTGCTAACGATTTTTGCCCTGGGGTGGGTGGGTTAAGTCATATCCTATGTGGTAAACCTGAGTCCAGCTGTGGTGTTGCAGGCACCTTGAGAACTAATGGGCAACTTGAAGCACGTTTTTGTCCTAGCAAAAAATTTGTAAATTTGAAAATTATAAAAATGTATAAGTATATGCATTATATATAATGTATCTCCATTCTTCTGTCTCTCCTCTTCTTTATCTGTCTATTTTTGGGACCCTCTGGTAGACATCCATGAATTCTTACACACATGTAGCACAGACCATACAGTGTTACCCTGCTGGATTTATCTACAAGGCCTGACTGCTAGTGGTAGTTTTCCATAATTTTCCCTCTCTGCATCCCCTGTACCCTTCTCTTGCATATCCAAAAAACAACTCTGGGCATTGGGAATTAATTTTTGCTGGACATAGGAGTAATTCTTGCAGCAAGAGCTGTGATCCTGGGAGTGGATAGCTGTGGGTTTTTTTTGGTTTTTTTTTGCTTTTTTGGTAAAACACTCTCCTGTGTGCTCTGCTTTTGCCGACAGCTGTTAGCTTCATGTCTTGTTCTTTTTGCCTCTCTCATGTACAGATAGATCTAATAAGAGCTTGTCTGTAGTGTTGTTGGAACATTTTTGGAGAACCCTTGACAGCAGCTACTAAAAGTGTAAAGGTTCTTACCTTTTGACCCTGTAACTTCTGCTCCATGGCACAGAAACAGCGTTGAGCTCTGGAAGCAGCAACTCTTTTACGCTTAATCTCCACACTTAATCTATAGAATCACAACTTTCAGAGGCAGCCTGGAACAGATGACTTATATGTCTTTTAAATCTTAAAAAAGTTCTATGGTGGTTAATTTCCAGGGTATAGATAAGTGCACAGGCAGCTTAGAGATGGGTGTCATGGTTGACGGGAGGGAGGAGATGGTTTTAAACAAACAAAAGTGAGCTAGCAGAAATGTAAGCAAACTGAGAAACAGGTTAGCCTTTTGAATGTGAAAATCACCAGGGGAGGAGCATAGCGTGGTGGGGTAAGGCCGCAATGTGGAGCACTGTGTGCTCTTATTGGACGAGGAAGGCTGAGGAGCATCTGTAACATACGGGAGACCTGTGCCCCAGCGCATCACCTGCTCCCTCAGCCTTTCCTTTGCCCCTCCTAACCTCTCAGCAATACTCCTCCGAGGTGCCCCAGGACCCCCTTTCTTTCCTTCACTTCCCTTTGTACACTGGAAGAGTCCTGTTCCTCCTCTCCCAGGGCCCAGCCTCCCTGCCTCCCACCAGCGCTGCTGCCCCTGTCACTGATGACTCACGTTGTCATTTTATCTCCCAGCCTCTGGTTTGTGAGACTTTGTGACTACTGTATCCCCTCTGGGCAATTAAAATAAAAGAAGAATTAATTTATAGTTGAAACCCAGAAAATAGAGATAGCAAATAAACCCTTGTTCCCCCCTTGTTCTAGCCGTGACCACTGTTTTATCAACCACCCTGTCCATCCCTGCCCCACACTCTACAAGGCAGGGTCTCACTATGTAATCCTGGCCAGCCTGGAACTCTATCCACATAGACCAAGCTGCTCTGGGAATTCACAGAGATCTATCTGCCCCTGTCTCCTGAATGCTGGGATTAAAGGCCAGGTGCATTTTGGTTGATTATGCATCCTTCTGGATTCTTCATGCTCATGTCTCAAAACACAAATTTATTTGTACTTATACTTTTTATAAGGATCTGTGTTCTGAGTTTCTCCCTTCCTAATGCAAATAGTGGAAGACCGTTCTCGGTACCCTTTTCAGCCAGTGAATGAAGACAATTGACCTTCCTAGACACAGGTGTGTCTCTTGGCATTTGGCAGGACCTGTGTTTTAGTGAAGTACTGCTTGCTTCTTAAAGGTGCTTCTCCCCGTCTGTCATTAGGCTTATCCCCACTGGGGGTTAGGCTAGCAATTGGGAGTTAGCAGCCCTAAGGGATTGTCTGGAGTAGTCACAGGCTACTACTCTTGCACTGCCTGTCTTAGGAATTCCTGGCTCCTGGTTCACTTAGCCATTCTTCATTCCCACAGCATTAGACAGACATTCAAGAACCTGAACACCCTGTCCACGCCTGGTTTGTCTGCTTCTTTCATTAGGTGGTGAATCTTAATGACAAAGGAGATGGACCTAATAAATTCTCACTCATATGGATAGGACACACATGAACAAATGAACAGGACATATTCATGAGTAAGCTCACCTGCTGAACATTCTTGGTTAAGAATGTTTGAAAGGCACTGTGTTGGGGTGGCTATGGGCTCAAGTGATCCCTTGTATTTGGGGTGATGCCGTGAGCAGAGATCAGGCCTATGGACAGAAAACAGGCTGTTACATTTCGACATGATGATTCGAGGGTTGAATGGAGCCTGCTGTTTAGCCATTATATATGTGCTGTGCAAGCTTCAGCTCTCCAGAGACATAATTCAGAGTTGTTTGAACACTTGGTTGTTTACGGGAGACAGGTATATTGGGGATCCAAAAAGAGGAAAAGGCTTTGGGTGGATGATGTAGGGGTCACCAAGGTGAGGGCAGAGGGCTAAAGTATGTATTTAACAATTTTGTGGCTCATGGTGATGCTGGTAGCGCTGAGTTTAGCATATTGGTGTCATAATATGGCTCAGAACTAAATGGCAGAGGAGCCTTTCAAGAGGCATGAGACAGGTAAGTCAAGACGGGGAGACTTGAAATTTCCTTCCAAGTAACAGGTAGAAAATTGGGACCTTGTAGGAAAGTAAAAGCCACAATCCCATTGTGATAATCAGAAACTGCTGTTGGTCGTCATTGGCCTTTCTAGACTATTCCGTGCAGTTTAACTGGAAGACTAAATGAGAGAGCTCAGTTTTGCCTTTGCATTGCAGGATTTGGCTCCAGCATCTGCCCCAAATTAATTGCCACGGTTGATTTGGCTGATGTAATTGGCGAGACCCTGTCTCTCACTGCTCCCTGGGTACTTCTCCATATGGAGTTATTTAATTAGACAGAAATAAAACTCCTCATTCATTCATTCAACAGAGATTTATTTCTTGTCCATGGTGTAGACTGTGCTTGCTGCTGAGGGGCGGTGCAGGCCTGTGACAGACACAGCGTCCTTCATGCTGAAGTGGCCTGATTTACAGAGGGGCTTCACCCCCACCTGCATAGTTACAGGTACCGAATGCCCCCCCCAACCTTTTTGACATGGGCACACTTCCAGTATTTGTACAACTAACTTCTCCCTTGATGATATTTGCCCTGGACATGAAAAACCCCTACAGAAATGTATCCCTTCCTGACTGCTTTTAAATTTTCTTTTAATTCCCAGTTACAACAGTACCAAATATATCTTTAAAATTAAGCTCTCTCCTATCTTACATATTTCAAACAAACAAACAAACAAATAAAAATAAAACAAAACAAATCACTCCCTTCCCAGCCCCCAGCTCCCAAGGATTTTTAGATTTAGTATCTGAACTTCTAAAATCCACTTCACCTCCTGCTGTCATTGCTTTCCTGAAAATTCCTGCTAATTTACACATAACGGTAGTGTTTGAAGTTGCTCCCCCACTATAGAGTCATTTGTTTATTTGCTGAGTCGCCTGAACCAGCACAAAGTCAAAAGCTGAAAATGGAAAAGACACAAGTTTCCTGGGAAACAGTGTGGTGGGCTCTGGGGAAGATGCCTAAGACTGGTTGCATTGGGACAGGAAGCCTTTCTGTTGAGGCAGCAGCCACGGAGCGTGTGCCACGGTGCCTGCCACGGTGCCTGCGTGGTGCCTGCGCGGTGCCTGCACAGTGCTTGTACCTATTCGAGGTGGGCAAGGACGTCTATGGCTTACAGATCCATTTCCTCACAGGGCAGAAAAGAAACTCCTTTTGGCAGAGAAGAGTGGGATAGGAGAAGGTGGCCATGAAGCCTGAAGCAGAAAGACACAGATATCCAGAGAGTGAAACACCACATGTTGCTGGTGACTGTAAGTAGG
The DNA here is from genome assembly GCA_019843815.1 of Montemys delectorum. Taxonomy (NCBI): domain Eukaryota; kingdom Metazoa; phylum Chordata; class Mammalia; order Rodentia; family Muridae; genus Montemys; species Montemys delectorum. The sequence continues at coordinate 11,650 of JADRCD010221070.1, forward strand.
CACTTGATCTGTGTTCCTGGAACCCTGTTTCAGGGCTCAGTGAAATCGAGAATTCACAATTATTTGATTAATTTGATGAATGTTCCAAATTAGGAACTCCAGGTCAGGGTTTGTTTCCGACCTAAATTATACAGTGCAGTTGTCTACAGTGATCAAATTAACCAGCTGATTGCCAAATTCCCCTTTTTCTCCATCCCCTGTGGACGCAGCTTAAAGAACTAATAGCTCACTGGACTCTGCCCCAGTCTGTTTTCGGATAATTGATGTCTTTGTGCTCCTATCCCTGCAGCTTGGTATCAAACACTGCTGCTTTGTGCAGAACATGTCAGTTGGCGATTTATTACCCCAAAATGCACTCTTTCTCTCGTGAAAGCTTATCAATCGGAACCTTGGAGGCAATTTTCCAGACTCCCTCAGGAAAATCCTATTTTATTGCTATGGAAAATATTTGATTCTTTGTGGAAAATATTTTCTTCCTAAAATGAATCTATTTGAGGTTTGGGATGTTTAGTGACTTTACATTTCCCCCATCGTTAGCTTCATGGCATGTCTATATTCATGGGAACTCATCCTGAATGATGAGGATCAATGATCATCACTTCATAAGGAACAAGGAAAACGAGTTACAGGGAGGCGATGGCCAGGGGACACCACACTCTTACCACAGAAGTCTCTTTTTCCTAAGTCAGTCACTGCTGCTATCGCAGCTCAGAGATGGAGCAGGCGGTTCCTGGAGTTAACTCAGGTCTGAGGCTTTATGAATCCGTCTTGATGCTGCCTTGAAATTCCTCTGTATGTTCTTTTGTGTATGCGAATGTCTGTGTACAGGTGTATGTGTGTACATGTGTATCTGTCTGTGTGCTTGCACACATGTAGAGGCTAGAGGTCAACTTTGGTTCTCATTACATCTTTTTTTTTAAAGATAGGATCTCCAGCTAGACTGGGGTTTATGCATTGCGTTAGGCTGACTACCAGTGAGCCCCAGGGATCCTGTCTCTGCCTCAAGCTCTGGATTGCAAGCATGCACCATTCAGCATAGTTTTTCACGTGGGCGTCTTTCATGTGGGCGTCTGAGGCTGAGCTCATGTCTTTATACTTGGTGAGGCCCCATCCTATGCTCTTAAGCAGCACTTTAACAACATTTATCTGCATTAAAAAGAAAGAAGCAAGCTGGTTCACACAAACTCTGTCTCTCCTCTCCTCAGGGTTTTCACTCTCTAAGACTCTGATGGCTCAAGACGCTCTTAAAAAGAGCTTACTTCCTGTTTTAATTTGCCAACAGACCACTCTAGTGAGAATGCTCCTTGAGTTTGGCCATGGCTCAAACTCAAGTGCATGCTGATATTTGGACACTTGTGTCCAAATCGCTTTGGCGTGGGAGATTTGTCACATGCTCATATGGCTCTGTTTTAGAAATGGCAGCATGTGTCCCTTTGCTCTTGGCTTTTAATTTGGTTCCTGGTTCAAGTCTCAGGGTAACAAGTTGGAATTGGCCTGGCTGCTTCATTGTCGCAGAGGAGGAGGACTGGCACACAGGACAGGACTCAGGATGCTTAGGGAAGCTGTGCTTTCTGGTTTTGATACCCCACCCCCCAATATGATAAAGGAAAGCTTCAAGGCAGAGAAGCCCAGATCCCAGGGGTTTGTGTTTTGCTTTTGTTGTTGTTGTTGTTGTTTTGTTCTTTTTTGCTTTGTGGTATGTCGGGCTCAGGCTGCCTCTAACTCAGGATGCCCCTGCCTTCACCTCTCAGACACTGAGCTTAGGACATGGCGTACTTCACCTGTTTAGTTTTCATTCTCCCATTTAAATATTTATTTATTTTAGAAACTAAAAAAATGTGGAAAACTAAGATGTTGATTCTTGCTATCTGATACACACCTACGGTCTGGGTGTCAGCTGGTGGGTGTACAGCTTTCTGGGCCTCAAATCTCAGGAACAAAGGAAAGGACCAAGCCTCCATGAGGGAGCCAGGGTATTATAATCATCTAGTGGGAGAGACATAGAGGTCTGGAAACAAGGAAGGTGCAGGGTATTTTGATGTGCTTTTAATGGCTTCTCTTTTTATCTCTCTTTGCTCTTATCTTAAAACAGAACAAAACAAAACAAAAACAAAAACAGCTGTAAATAACTTATTCCACGAACCACTGCCCAAGTGCTTCAAATGACAGTATGAGTGTCCAAAGGGAGTTCATGGACTTTAGGGTACTTCAGTAGTCCGTCATGCCAGGTCCCAAGGAGACGGTCTGTCATCCAGTCAAAGTGCTGTCTCTCATGAGGAAGTTCTCTCTCCGTTTCTATTTGTACATAGGCAGTATCGAGCAGAATAGTTGTTTGGCCTGGCATGTTTTAGATCCATTCATCTACTGCTTGAAGTTCTGAAGTTCAGTTGTCAGTAGCAATGTCAGAGACTGAATTTTTCTCTAGTGACAGTCACTCAGGATTCTCAAACTTTTCTACGTCAGAATTCCCAAAGCCGAACTCTACTTTGCCAAGCAGGTATCAGTTGGTGAGTGGCTGATGGGTCTGTGACCCCAAACAGCATCCTTTAACTTTGTGAGGAAATAGTGTGTTGTTTGTTCTCCCAGACTGAACAGATTTTACTGAGTGGAGTGTTTCCAGAGCTAGAAAATGTAAACGTAATGGATGTGCTTACTGTACACATTGTTACTTTTCTGTTGCTGTGCTCAAACACCACGTCCAAAAGCAGCCTGTAGAGGGAGGTGTTTATTGTGACTTACGGTTTCAGGAAGAGTCCACAGTGGCCAGGTAGGCACACAAGCAGGAGGGAGGAGCGGAGGAACAAGGCGCTGGCTGGCCACGCTTTTAGCAGCACACAGAAGCAGAGCAAGAAAAGGAAGTCAGCTGAGGCCATACGCCTTCAAAAGATGCTTGGAGCTTCAAACTCAAGGGGTGCACTTCCTCCACCAAGCGCTACTCCTAAAGATTCCTTACCCTCGACAACAGCACCACCATCTGGGCACCGCGTGTTCAAATCCATACGCCTATGGGGGGCACTTCTCATCTGAACCACCATCCCTCGGTTCTCAAAAAAAAAAAAAAAATCTTTTCTGAATCACTTTTATGAAACTGTGATGTCTCTAAGCAGAGAATAGAAAGTTCAACTTTTGAATAGAACCATAAAGAAATATGAATTTCTTAAATCAAAGGAGGTTTTCTGTTTCTCTGTCACCTGACAAGTCCTTGTTTAAAACGTTCCTAGAGGAAGACATTCTGACCAGCCCTGTGTGAGGCCATGGAAGGAACTCCCATCACTTGTTAAAAGTCTCCATGTCCTTAATGATGACTTGTAATCACATTTCCCTCATGGCTCTGGGTATTTTTCTGAGACAGATAACTTTCTGTCTCCCAGAAAGCTCCTTATTAGGAAGGGGAACCACCTGCCTTTCCCTAATTGCCCCAAGATTTCCCTCCACATGCTGCATGATTATAAAGGCATGATATGTGCCTCCAAGGTCTCCAAACTTAATGTGCTCTGATAATCCTCTCATTGGAATGGGCACTGCATAGAGATGGTAGTTCACTGTTAACTTATCCTGTGCTTTTATTTAGCCACATATGAGGATGGAGGGAACAGGGGGTGCCCATCCTAGCATTCTCCTTGAGTTGCTTCCTCTACGTATTACAGAAGTATGGTCCTTCACTGATGACTGGGAGTGACCATGTGAACAGACGTGCCACACAGAAAGCACACAGAATGAGGACTGGAGGTGGTGGAACTCCTTCTCAGCCAGCTTCTGTCACACCTGAACAGGTGCTCTTTCCTCCCAGGAATTCTTTTTGTTGTCTTGTTAGTGAATATTTGTGACCTGTAATCCATCTAGTGATGTTAATATGATGTTGGGGACTGGCTCTGGAGTTCCACTAGAGACTCTGTAAACCCCATATATGGTGTGTGCTTCTGTTCACTGCCCCCCCCCCCACTATGTACAATGTGTGTGTGCTTCTGTGCACTGTCCCCCACTATTCACAGTGTGTGTGTGCTTCTGTTCACTGCCCCCCCACTATGTATAGTGTGTGCTTCTGTTCACTGTCCCCCACTATGGACAGTGTGTGCTTCTGTTCACTGTCCCCCACTATGTACAATGTGTGTGTGCTTCTGTTCAGTCCCCTACTGTTCACAGTGTGTGTGTGTGCTTCTGTGCACTGTCCCCCACTATGGACAGTGTGAGCTTTGTTCCCTGTCCCCCACTATGGACAGTGTGTGCTTCTGTGCACTGTCCCCCACTATGGACAGTGTGTGCTTCTGTGCACTGTCCCCCACTATGGACAGTGTGTGCTTCTGTGCACTGTCCCCCATTATGGACAGTGTGAGCTTTGTTCCCTGTCCCCCACTATGGACAGTGTGTGCTTCTGTGCACTGTCCCCCACTATGGACAGTGTGTGTGTGTGCTTCTGTGCACTGTCCCCCACTATGGACAGCGTGTGTG
>JADRCD010221070.1:24974-40902 GCA_019843815.1 Montemys delectorum
AGACAAGATTAAGACTGATTGCTCTAAAGTGGATTTCAGGGAGAAAAAGGATAGGTAGCGAATACATTTGAAGAAAGAGTGGGGAGAAAGGCGAGAAAGAGGAGAGGGGAGAGAGAAGGGAGGGAGGGGTGTGTATGTGTGTGTGTGTGCGTGCTTGTTTGGAGAGAGAGAGAGAGAGAGAGAGAGAGAGAGAGAGAGAGAGAGAGAGAGAGAGAGAATATGGGAATATCAAAGCCATGGTGTATCAAATCTCTAGGTGTGGAGAGAGAAAAATCTAAACAAAAAACGTGGCCATGTCTTTGAGAAATAAAACACAAGTTCTTTGGAATCAGGAAGGAGTCTCTGTTTCCACCCTCTGGATTTTCTTGAGAAGCAATGAAGAAGAAACAGTCGTTTAGGGAAGTGTATTCTGCCCTGTGAAACTGACTTCTAAATCAAGGTTGATTACCCAGGTTAAACACTGCTTTAATGTGAATATGGTATATTTCTGTTACGTTACTGCAATGAAAAACACCCAGAATTACGCAGATTTGGGTTCCAATCCCAGTGGTCATGGAGCAGGTGCTTGAGTTTCGTTCTGCCCCTGAAGCCCAGGCTCCATGGCCTCACCTGAATGCTGTCTTAGGGAGATGCACCTCTGCTGATTCCTCTGCGCTGGGAGCTGGCTGAAGGACAGGCCTCAGAGCTGCTGGGCTATAGCTTGTTGAGACACACATGTGCCTCTTCTGCTCAGTGTCCTTAGTCACATTCTCTCACGGCACACGTCACATGCCTCCACTGTGACTGTCCATGAGCATGTGTCTCCTTGAGATTCCCACTGTCAAGTTCTCTTGGCTTTCAGCACCTGGCATACAGGCACTTGGATTGTGGCCAACACATTATATTCTTTTGGCTTCAGTGCTTACAAAGCTAGAATTTTGAAAAGATTGAGTTGCCCCTCCTTTCCTTCCTCTCCTCTCATTTCACTCCTAATTTTATTTATTTATTGACTTAACATTTTGGGAATTTTCAAGATCAGATTCTCTTGTAATCCAAATTGGCCTCAAACTCCCACTGTGGCTAAGGATGGGCTCAACTTTGCCTCTATCATCTAAATACTAGGATTCCAGGGCCCTTCCAGCCCCAGCTTCCCTCTGTCACATGAGGGGATAACAGCACCTTCTACTTTTTAAGCCTTGAGGGAATCAGATCCCCTGGAACTGGAATTACAGATGGTAGTGAGCCACCCTGCGGGTGCTGGGAATTGAACCCAGGTTCTTAGCAAGGGCAGCCAGTGCCCTAACTGCTGAGTCAGCTCTCCAGCCCAGCAGCTTTTCTTTTTCAGAAATGTGCCTCTATGGCTGTTTTGGTACTGGCCGTGCGGCTGGGATTGGGTGCCACTGTTCACAGGTATGAAGCTATCCAAGCATAAGTGAGTGAGCAGGGCCTCCTCCTGTGCAGGCTCAGCCTGAGGTCCAGCACAGACAGCCGTGTTCAGCACCTGTGAGGCTCACACTCATTCTCTGAGGAATTGTCAGCAGAGAGACACTGCCCTTTTTTTTTTTTTTTTTAGGATTTTTTAAACAAATATTTTTTTTATTAGATATTGTCTTTATTTACATGTCATATGATTTCTCCTTTCCTAGTTTCCCCTCAAAAAAACAAAAACAAAAACAAAAACAAAAAAAACAACAAAAAACAACAAGAATAAACCCCTGTTGCCTCCCCCCTCCCCCTGCTTGCTACCCCACCCTCTTCCACTTATTGGTCCTGGCATTCTCCTACACTGGGGCACAGAACCTTCACAGGGCCAAGGGCTTCTCATCTCCCATTGATGATTGACTTTGCGATCCTCTACTACACACATGCTGCCAGAACAATCAGCCCCACCATGTATAGTCCTTGGTTGGTGGTTGAGTCCCTAGGAGCTCTGAGGGTACTAGTTAGTTCATATTGTTGTTCGCCCTAAGGGGCTGCAAACCCTTCAGCTCCTTGGGTCCTTCCTCTAACTCCTTCATTGGGGACCCTATACTCAGTTCAATGGATGGCGGTGAGCCTCTACTTCTGTATTAGTCAGGTGAGACACTGCTTTTAATATAAAATGTTACAGTTTCTATCATTAAAGAAAATAACATTTTAATTTAAAAGCTAATATATACTGTTGAAAATTTGGAAAATATTGACTCCTTGTCTTTGTGACCAGCCTGGTGGGGAGGCACCCTTGCAGCAAGATTATAGGATGACAGTCTTTTGTTAGAATGTGCCCATGTGTTAAGAAGGTCTGCAGACACGGGCTCCTTGGCGTGGACTAGAGTCTGTAATGTCCACCCTGCTTTGCAGAATGCAATGGCAGGCTTAGGCATGGGCCTCTATGCTCCAGTCTGAGCTGAATTGTGCCTTAATGTGGCCCTGGGTCTACTGGTGTAACCACCTCTAGAGCTACCATCTGCTCTCACAAGCTCCTGGTTGCTGGTCAACACTTGCTTTTCATGAAGTTTCTTTGGTATCGGTTTTTTAAAGCCTGCGAGGTCAGCCAGGTCATGCCCACATCTGGGCCATCACATCTACACCACCAACTTCTATAAATGACTTCTTTCATTTTAAAATTCCAGTTGTGGGGCCCAGCTCGGTCTCACTAACCTTACGTGCTTATGGTGGACTGGCGATTGGGCAGCAGGCACTGGGCTACTCTCTTCCTCAAGTAAGGAGCATGCTATGCTTTTTGTTTTTTGCTTTCTTTTTTTTGTCACTATGAGAAGCAGCTTCTAGACTGGCTCCTCCTCTCTTCTTCATTCTGGTTTTCTTGAGGCCATGATGTGCTCGCCCCTCCCCCATCCCATCATTTCCAGATTCATTTTCTGGAATCAGATGAGGTAGACCTTGAACCCAGCCTTAGGATTCTCTGATGCTATACATTTGCATAGACTCTTTCCTTGGACACATCATTCTCAGCCATTGGATCCTGCATTTGTTCCCGTTTTCTGCCTCTCGTACCTGATGGTAAGCTGTAATCATTTGTTAACACGCCTGCCTCCTCCCAGAGGTCCACAGGACTGGATAAGAAACTGATCCCCAGGCCCAGCACATAGTAGGTGTGCAGTATGGGTTGCAGGGCCACTGGCGATAATAGAAGAATGCTTTCACTCCTGTGACATGAAGTGGCCTCCGGGCTCCTGAGATTTTGTACTTTTTGCTCAAAATAATAAAGTTGAGGGGGAAACCTTGTCTGACCTGCTGGAATGCACAGCGAAAGATTTCATCGCTCATCCGGTTCTCAGCGCCATATGGCTCTCTCTTCACAGACTGCTCTGTTGAGGATTACTTTCGCAGGTAATTTCCTAATGATTGTCTTGGGATAAACAAATTTATCAGACTTGTTTGGCTAATGTATTCAAGGAGGATCACAAGGGAAAAGTTTAATCATCGAAGAAGCCAGCCCTTGTCTGTCATTAGGGGAAGGTTCCAGAACTGACGGTGCCGAGCTGGAGCTGCGGTTGCTATGACTGCACATACTTTCCTAGCCTTTTGTGAGGTCAAATGCAGCTCCCAAGCTGATTGGCTAAAATGAGATCACCCCGCTGAACAACCGTGGGGAGTTAATTTCATCAGAAAGAGAAGGACTGTGGGAAACCCAGCCACCATGCTACAGAGGAATTTTCCTCAGCAGTCTACAGCGTCCAAGTTTGCTTTTACTAAATTGATATGTTCTGTCTAATGAAACAATGTAAGGAGACAGCCAGTGGCACTAGACTATTTTGTATATCCATGGGAACTTTAGTCTGGTTTTGTCAGAAAACTGACTCTCAGAGTTAACCTTTATTTTCCTATAATGCATCCACATAGCCAAATGCTGTCGTCACACGCATTTATAGAATTGGAGATGGGTGACAGGAAGGTACAAAGGAGCTGGCACAATGGCAGGTATCTGCTTGCAGGGCTTCAGCCCGAGGGAAATAATGGGCCCAGAAACCTTACACAGAGGTATGGCTCTCTGGACCGGACACATCTGTGTGGTGAAATGAAGAGCCTCATGTTGTATACGAGTCTCCCTAGAGGTTTTCATGATCACCCTGGCCCCCACTTGGCATAACCTTTGTTCTTGGAATTAATCACATAGCTCCACTGGTTATATTTCAGTTCTGCACAGGGAAGACACAGAATGAGCTGGGCCTGAGAACAAGGACATGTCAGTCTGTACACTTCACTGGCTGGTGAAGCCGGGTACGTGAATCTAAAACATCTCTACTATAGATGCCTAAACATGAGCCGAGCCAGGATGACACAAGGAGACACGCTAAGGTGCATGGGAGGAAAGCCCGGGAGTCTTCAAAAAACTATAGAAACTAAGGAATGCTGAGAGGGGAGACAGTCTTCACCAGGAAAGAGCTCACCGATTGGCTATTCAAGACCAAAGAGTAGCCCTATCCCTGTGAACATATATACAAGTAACATTATCCACACTGAGGAGGCTGTGTTTATGTATTTAAGAATGTACACAGGCACATACACATATGCACATGTACACACATGTTTAGAATGCATGTTCATATGCATACATACATAACAACAAAAAAATGAGGCCATGGATTTGAAAGAGAACAAGGATGGATATATGAGAGGGTGTGGAGAAAAGAAAGGGAAGGAGGGGATAATGTAATTACAATCCCCCAAATTCTTTGTCAAAAACATAGAAACTCACAGGGTAAAAAATGGAAACTGAGCAAGCCAACTCAGGGCTAGTTTCATTAGTTCTTACTCGAGTATAGAAATAAAGTTTGATTGAAGGAGCCGAAGAAGAGATATTATTGGTTGAGTTCTAGACACTTTATATTTTCCTAAACCATATGGTTTTCTAATTATTATACTTTAAAAATCAAATCATCTTGCTAAGGTATACTGGGCTGTAGACTGAAGGCCAGCTCCTGAGCTACGCATTCCTGAGACCAGGGTTGTGGATTTGGGACCTGTGTGCATGTAAGATACCTTGCTAGGGAAACCTGTCAGGCAGCAAGCTACAGGCGTCTTTGGAGAAGAGCGCATAGGCTTTTGAACGATTCAGTCTGGGTCTTTCCCACAGCTGAGAAGGATGGAATAGACGCAGAGAAGTCAGTGTGACCCCAGCATCCTGGGTGTGCCATGGTATTGATCCCATCTGTTGGATGCTTGGCCTGTTCAAATCTCAGCACCCACTTGCCTCCCTGGAGTCTATGAGACCAGGTATCTTAGTATTTCTTATTATCACAACCTATAGCAAATTTATACCAGGTAGAAACTGGGAAGCCAGGGTTCCAAGCCATTTCCCTGCTGACATTTTCTGCACAGTATGGACACATTGGGCAAAGCTGTTCTCACAGCGGCCTTCTTTGTTACTTTGTTCCCTTGTTATGTGGTTACATAAACTGAGTCATCTCAGTAGTGTTTCAAGTGATGAGACTTACACTTAACATTCCATTATCTCTGAAGCCTACTCATTTCAAGTGTTGGTAATATTTTCCATGATGACTCTTCTCCCTGGGTCAGTAAGGGGGTTCTTAGGGTGTTAATTCCTAATGGTTAAGGAGGATGCTTTGCAAAGCTGTGGTGTGTGGAATATGAGGGTGCCTGGCTTATTACACACCCATGCTGGGCAGTCATAGGATGGCAAAACCAGAGAATAGAGTTCTCTGAGATAATAACAAGCTTCCTCCTCCTCCTCCTCCTCCTCCTCTTCCTCCTCCTCCTCCTCCTCTTTTTCTCCACTTCCTCCTCCTCCTCTACCTCTTCCTCTTTGTTCTGTGATTGGACATGGGATTCTTGCTTCTCTTCACGTGTGCTCTGTCACTGAGCTGTATTCTATTTGTCTTTCGTGTTCCTGTGGAACACTGTCTTCCAGGCATGATTTGACCACGGCTTCCTTGAACTCTCAGCTCCTGTGATTACCCAAAAGAGGCCTGGCTCCTGACCAGCCACATAGAAGCAGTTAACAGTTGCTGGGGAAAGATACTTTTCTTTGGTGGTGTAGCCAGCCACTTGTCAAGTTGCCTATGCTCCTGAAGGTAATTAACCTCTGTTAAACTCATTGGTTCTCAAGTTAGCCTTGGGTAGTAGAATCATTTCTCTGTTCTGTCATTGGTTCTCTATTTAGGGGAAGTAAAAGCTTGTTTATCTCTCATGGGAAGTTCACACAACACATACTTTTCTTACTTGCTCACTAGTTTATTCATTTGCTAAAAAGATTGAATACTTCTTGTCCTTGGGAGATTTTGTACTATCTCAATAGAATGGTTATTTTACAAATTAGTAATGAGGCTCCATGTCTGAGTTACTTTCTATTGTTTAAAAAAAAATACCATGACCAAAGCAACTTCTAAAAGAAAGCGTCAAATTTAGGGGCTCACAGTTCTGGATAAAGTCTATAAACCATTATGGTGAGGAGAATGGCAGTAGGCAGGCATGGTGCTGGAGCAAGTGGCTGAGAGCTTACATCTGCTCTGCAGGCAGGAGACAGAGATACAAAGAAACACACACACACACACACACACACACACACACACACACACGAGAGAGAGAGAGAGAGAGAGAGAGAGAGAGAGAGAGAGAGAGAGAGAGAGAGAGAGGAACGGCATGGGCTTTTGAAATTTCAAAGCCTACCCCAATTTACACACCTCCTCCAACAAGACCATGCTCTCTAATCCTTCCCAAACAGTTCCATCAACTGGGGATCAAGTATTCAAACACACGAGCTTATAGGAGTCACTCTCATTCAAACAACCATGCCCCAGAAAGCGTAATCTCACAAACACATCGGTCAGTTTTCTGCTGGAATTTTCACATAATCACATTTCAAAACGTCCTTCCCCAGGCTGCTGACCTTGGTGAGAACTTTGCACAGTAACAGAGAGGCTTGGAGTTCATCTGCTTTCCATGGTTTGTCATCCTAACTCTTACTGTTGGGCTCTGTGTTGTGGTGGACAGCATCACATTTAGCTCATGTTTCTTGGAAAGAGTATGTGGTTGTGGGAACAGATGTTGAAACTTCAATTTTGGTAGCATGACAAAAAACCCAGCTTGTTTCAAAGGTTATTATCTGGTCACGAATGCTAAGTATTTAGTTCATTGCTCAGCATAAGGATACCATTTACTATTCTCTCTCTTGAAATCTTGAACCTATCTTGCCAGCTCAGAAAGACCATTTATATTATCATTATTAAATTTGGTAAAGCAAGACTTCCCCCTAACCTTCGTTTGAAGAGGGAAAGGCCCAGCACCATGGATGAAAGGCACAGTAGGTTAAAGATGGACCTATATTTAGGTCTGGGTCACAGCTACCCAGTGCAGAGGAAGAAGCAGAAGAAAGAGGCCAAAGGGAGCTCAGGGTTAACTGCATGGGGCTGCAGGGCACACGGAAGTCCTGGGTGGGAAGCACACTTCAGTGGAAGAACTAAAGGGATATTAGCAAGCTAGGGCTCAGAGATCTCAGAGAAAAACTGCCTAAAACTCAGGCTACACACACAACTTCCTGCCACGGGATGGAAAGAGGTGCTGCTAGAAAGAAATGGAGGACCCTCGGAAAAGACAGATGCAAGATTAACAGCAAAAGTGGAGATTGCAGTTTATTAATCACACAGTGGGCCACACTGTTGGTGATGTGTAAGACTTCACAAACTGAAGGGGCTGGAGCTTGCACTCTGCTATGGTTCCGTGACCGAGAAGTTAAGAATGCAGTTTCCCCCAGCATTTCCCACAAGGTCTAGGGTTGTCAGATAGATGTCACAGAGATTGTGCTGCCGATAGGTGAGAGCAGCCCTGCCCCCTGGGTGTGGGGCACTAACTTCTGCCCCATATGAGCAAGCCCCTTTTTCCTATGGGTTCCGGTTTCCATACCTACATGAGGGCATCGGGCAAGGAGCTCTGCTGAGCTGTCATCTCTCCAAGCTTACAGTAATACTCCATGAGGATTTTTGGTGCCACTGACATGTCAGGTAAAACAAAGCGAAGGACACACTTTCCAGTTGTATTTTCTCTGGACAAGGGACATTCAGAAATCTCCATTCCTTCTGTGCTGATCAGGAAACTCTGACCAGATCTCAGATATGTAGTTTTTTATCTCCTCAAATGAAGCGATTCATGGTCAGGATATGCTTCCCTCTTTTCCTTTTTGGTTTCCTTAGTTCTGAAAATATCCATTGAGAAGGTATAGAGTGAAGTGGACAAACACTTATAAACTGTTTTACACTTTCAACATTGGATTTAATGATGTCTATTGAAGGGTTTTTGTTTTTGTTTTTGTTTTTTCATAATCAGAGAATGAATTTCTTCAGTGAAAGCTTTTCACTATACCACTGCACGGTAGTTCATTCTATGTTTAAATCACTATTTAAATCTCAAATGTTAAATATTGATGTTGTTTTCACCATGTGCAGTTAAAACGGTCTTTTAGTGAATGATTGTATCTGTAGATACTTTGCATGTGTCTACTAAAACTCCAATACAATTTTTGGGCCAAGAATGTGTGTATTTGAAATTTCGGACAGACACTCTCAAATACCTCCTTGGAGGTAACATAGTTATTGCATAGTCAGGCGACATAGTTCCTGCCACCTCGTGTATTTACCCCTAGCACAGCTTGTTTCTTGTTTGGGAGTCAGACCTTAGCAGAGGATCTATTCTGCCTTTGGAGGCCAAATCTCTCCACTCATAAGTACAACATGTTTGTCCACTAACCGCATCCTCAAATAGTGTGCTTTTCTGCCTCCTACTTTGTCCTTGAGACAGTGTGTGTGTGTGTGTGTGTGTGTGTGTGTGTGTGTGTGTGTGTGTGTGAGAGAGAGAGAGAGAGAGAGAGAGAGAAGTGGTAGATAGCTTCCTAAATTAGAAAATACTGGTTGGTTTCTCTCACCCAGATATGTATCCTGTCAACTTAATTTGATTTTTTAAAATTCTACAATTGAGTTCATTCCATTGCTTAACATTTGTCTCATCAAAATATAACTGAGTCTTATCAGTCATTTGTACCATGCTATAAATGATTTCCTCTCTAAGCAGATTTGCCATACAGGAAGTCAGGGAGAGTAGTGAGGAGAGGGGAGGGGAGAAAATGACTTTAATATGGCGACTAGAGGAAATATGAACCACATCCTGCTTAGCAGTTTTAGCCACTTTGCTGGAGTTTCACCTGGTCATTCTCCTGCTTCGTAAATTTCTAAAGGCTCCCAGGATTTCAGGGTGAGTGTGGCTTCGGGTCCTTACCTTTCACAACCTGACTCTTCTAGCGTTCAGAGCCTCCTCTCCCTGGTCCTGCCCTTCAGAGCCATGGCAGAGCCATCTGCAGGTGGGAGTTTGTCATCCCCTCCCTAGTTGGCACATGTCCCTAGCTTGGATAGCTTTTCTATTGTCTCTGTGACAACTTCCCAGCTCTATCATTGCCTCTTTCAGGCACAGTTTACTACTTTTCCTAATCTAAGTTCCCTAAGATGTGCACCAGCATCCTTGGCATCGTAACTGCTCTTTAAAAGGCCAAAACCAACACCATTTCAGTTCCTATAAGCATCTTGTTTATGGCCCCCCGCCTTTTTCTGGCTTGTTTTTTTTTTTAAAGCCTTTAATGCAAGATAGCTCATAAAATGCTTTTAGAATAATAAATGACTAGATTGTTAATAATCTCTTAATAGTTATCAGATTTAAAGTGAATATTAGTTATAAAGAATATTGGTTATAAAGATTGAGGACTGGGGACAGAGCTTGGTGATATAGCTCATGCCCAGAATGTTCAAGGCTCTGGGTTTCATCCACAGCCCAAAGACAGGTACAGATCTCCACCCCCCCCCAAACAAAAAAGGACTAAAACTAGACAGTAGTCACCGTCTATGTTACTAGACTTAAATATTCCCAATTTGATTTGTGTTTGAAAGTGTATGATGGCTTTATTTGCTTTAGAAACTCAAGTGAGGGCTTTGTTTTACCTGTCCTGGCATGTAATTTCTCAGAGGAATACATCCTGGCTGCAGAGCCCCTTAGCACAAAAGTACATATGAGCATTTATAGACACATACACACACACACACACACACACACACACACACACACGCACACACAAGACACAAAATATAGTGCAAAAACACATGAACACTGTACTAGTTACATTTCCAATGCTATGATAAACAACTTGACCAAAAGCAGCTTGGGGAGGAAAATGTTAATTTTCCCTTACATGAGGAGAAGTTGGCCAAAACCTGGAGGCAGACACTGAGGCAGAGACTCTGGAGCAGCGCTGCTTGCTGGCTTATTTCCCATGGCTTGCTCAGCCTGCTTTTTTATTACAACCCAAGACCACCTGCCCAGGGTCAATCATTAATCAAGAAAATACTCCACAGACTTGCCTAGGTGTCAATCTTACAGAACCATTTTCTCAATTATGATTCACTCTTATATTTGAGGAAACTTGACAAAAATCAACCAAGCAACACACACACACACACACACACATACACACACACACACACACACACACACACACCTGTATGCACGCATGCACATGCGCATTCATAAACATACATATACATACAGATACATACTCTCACATATGTACACACATGTGTTGCACAACCAAGGCAGACTCTGAGTCTGCCCATGTATGGCTGAGTATGGCTGGCCACATGGAAGCCAGTCTTTTGGCTTACAGTTAAAGACACAGTTTAGTTTTGCTTTCTTTGGTGGCTGTTTGGAAGTAAGGAGTCATAGGGCTGCATGCCTCTGCATTGAGGAGGCGGCACAACTGTCACTGAATGAGTCACACTCTTGGGTGATGGGAGTTGTGTCGAATTGGGCTAGATTATTGCATAAATGAGGCCATGGACATTCAGAAGTGGGTGTTCCTTGGTCACCTAGTGTAAGAGTTGTCCTGTGCATGCATACACCAAGGGTGGCATCAGCTGCCAGCACAGATGTGGACATGGATGGCTTCAGCAGCACTGCTTCACAGTAGCTGGGATGCACCCACCACACCTCAGCTCTTCAGCCAGCGTTTTCTCAGGAGATGTGCAGTATGTGGCTTTCACCTGAAACTCAAGCAGCTGGAGCTCTCAACACCCTCAGTTAGCAAAATTTGGTTCATCCCAGCCCCAGGGACACGCCCCATGCCATTTTGGTAGTAGGAGAGTATGTTCTGTGTGCGCATGCGTGCGTGCGTGTGTGCGTGTGTGTGTGTGTGTGTGTGCGCGTGTGCGCGTGCGTGTGTGTGTGTGTGTGTGTGTGTGTGTGTGTGATATGACCTTCATGGTGATAGGATGCTTGCAGTATCCAGGTTAGTTAAATTGACATATATTACCCAGACTATTTAATTTTGAATCTGGCTAGATGAAGCCAGCTTGCAGCCAAGTAGGATCCAGGGGTTTCAGGTGCCTGGGCACGGGGGTCAGCATTAGGCCGGTGCCACCATGTTGGGGAGACAGGAGAAGGAATGTCCCTAAGCCTTGAAACACTGCAACTCATGTCTCTGGCCAAGAGTGTGTTTCTGTGTCACAAAGAACTCTACAAGCCAGTTTAATAAGTTGTAGACCCTGTTTGAACAGGCAAGCAAAGGGTGTGTACAGGCTGTGTAGAGAGAAAGAGAACAGGCTGTCACATTCCGTTTCCCCATCACATCGGCCCTGAAAGCTGCTCTCACCACCTGGGATGACTTCTGTAGAGAGAAATCTGCTGATATCTATCCAAAGGAGAGGTGCCTGTCGTGGACCTAGTAGACTGCCTTCCAGAAGTGCGAACTGACCCACACCGAGGATACCACTGAAGGATTGTCTGTGGTGTGGCATCTGCAGGGCACGGAGGAGCTGCTTACTGAACAGGCAGCAGAGCAACAAAGCTCTAAGTAGCTATGTGCCAAGACGAGAGACACTTTTAAAGACATTGGTATGAAGTCAAAGATTCATGATTTAAAAAAATCAAAGGGTAGAAAACATGCTTTCTTGGCTCTATTTGTATTTTAAAGGGGTGACCTAGGCTTTAGCAATGCTTGCTGTCTTGCACATATGTAGGTACCGTGAGGGAGAATTTACCAGTGAGGAGAATGTGGTAACAGACAGAGAAGTTTCCCACTTCATGAAATTTGGTGATTTTTTTTTTTTAAGTTTTGAACTATATTAGTTCTGTTCCACCGACTGACAGAGCCACTGATTTCAACTTGATAGGTACAGTGTAAGTTCATCTAGAATCACTTCACCCCATGATCCCCTACTCTGTCTTTTGACACCCACCAGGCTCTGCATAAATCCAATGCCTCAGGAAGATCATGCGCCTGCCCCTCATGAGCTCCTTGCATCGCTGGTGTCCGGGATCAAGAGCTGGCGGCAGAGTGAGATGGCATTGAGGGAGCTGACTGAGTTTGAATCTTGTGTTGCTTACAGGCTACTCTAACTCAGCCAAGTTTCCTATCGTGTGGGAACCTTGGCTTCCCCATCTCTGAGATGGAAGATTGTTGTCCCACCATGGCTTGACCTTGGTTATTCTAACGCACAATGGCATATCTAGTGTTTAGAGACCTAGCTTGTCTTTAGAGACAACAGCTTTCCTGTGGTCCTCAGCATTGGTGTCTTAGCTAGCCCTTAACAGAGCCATGTAATCCTGGCTAAGGTTACCTCTGTCCGGTGTTTCACTATGATCCCCAGGAAAGGCTCCGGCCTGCTGTTTTCTGATACAGACCTCCTGGGCATCAGTCCATCTTTTGGACAGTCCCCTTTGTCCTTACATGCACACCCAGCCTAGTCCTCAGGCAGCTCCTTCTTCGCTGCCACACCTGCTACGGTAGCCTTCTCTTACAGCCGAGAGAAGGGGAATAAGTTTGATATTGGAACCTGGTACCAGTCACTTGCCTAGGAGGGAAATTTGTGTCAAGTACCCAGGCCTAACTGAGGCTTCTCTGCCTTAGCCCCTGTGGCTGTGGTGGGCTCCAGAGCCCTAGACTGACTTCATCCAAGTGAAGTCAGGACAATTTACAGTCACGGGCATATAAAACGTGCCGGTGTACCTCGTGGTGTTTACTTAAGCAACCATCAGGCCCTGTAACCAAGTGACTTCAAAGGCTCTGAGTTGGTTGGTTTCCAGTCAGTCTGAGAAATGACAGAAGGCTCAGGTTTATGTGTATTCACATACTTTAGTGGGAGAAAAATTCATACAGAGTGAACCGCTTAGTTGCTATGGGGAGATAGAATGCTTTTTTGAAAATGCTCCTCTTTAAAGTCAAAGATAAATCACTCTCAAGGTGGAGTGGAAGCAGAAGGGGGAAGGGGCCCAGACCGTGGAGGCTGGCTTTCGCCAGACATTACTGCTGCTTGTGTGCCTACAGCCCAGAACAGCTGGCTAGTGTGGGAAACCGGAGAAAGGCCTCTCTCGCTTTAATCCAGCCCACTGCTTTCCTAGACCCGTTTTACTCTAATTCTGGGAGGCCAAGGGACAAAGGCTGTTGACTGATACGTGCAATTACCTCCTTTAATACCGCTCTCAACTGTCGGCCCTGACTGACAAAAGTGGATGAGCTTTAGCTAAGGTCTGAGAAAACGCTCCTTTAATGAAAGCCATTCCTATCCCCATACAGCCACCCCTCCCTCACACTTTTTCATCAATTTTCTAGAAAGATAAGGTCTGCTGATACAGAGGTAAGAAGTGGTGCTCAGCTTGGACACTAGAAACACCACGGCCAGTCATGGAAACCCTCCACGGCATCTGGGGGGACTTGTCCCTGGAGTGAGGATGAGTTGGGTCACCGGGCAGAGTTTTCCCCAGGGTCGGAGGCGGTTTTAAAAAGTTTTTTTGGCGTCTTTCCTCCACTGGTTTCTTGTAAGTACAAAGGAGTAGGGGCAGTTTTCTTCTGCCTGATGTAATTCTACAGACCTCAGTCCTCCATACCCTGGTTACTCCCACGTTGAACAAGCTGTAGATGGAAACCTTTTCCTACCCAGAAGGCAGTGGGCAGCCAGGACAGATGCAGAAGCAGGAGCAAATGTAGTAAGAAGGTCGCCACCAGCTCCACCTGCCCACACTGACTGCAGACAAGGCCCCTGAAGGACAGACTGTACCCTAATGACAGGTGTTCTTTGGAAAGCTGGAACAGACTCTGTGGGAAGATGTCCTAATAGGAAATGGATGGCCTGCGGCTGGGACGGCACCCTGTTTCACGAGCCTGCACTCCTGGCTTCCTTGCATACAGACCAACTGGAGGCCGGTATATCACCACAGCTTCGTAGCTGTGGCCAACAGACTCACACAGGCTCCTTCGGCTGTGCCAGGTGGGAAGCCAGCCAGGTCCAGAGACTGTGACTTATCCACAGGCCCAGATGAAGGTAACAGGACAGGAGAAAGACTCTCCGGCATCAAGCTCAATGTAGCTTGCCTCTGTCAGGTTCCCATGGTGCCACAGTCAGTTTTTATTGTTAGTTTGCCACAGGATGACGCCTTCATGCTATTGCTGCAGCAGCCCTGTGGCAAAGGTTATTGGGGAGTCTGCACGATGCCAAGGACCCCGAGGGGCGGAGCTTCTCTAGAATCTCAGAACCAGGTTGCAGCACAAGCTCTTCTCTCAAGTGTCTGCAGATGTGAGGAAACTATCTTCCTAGAGGAAAGCTGCCTTTACTTTGCTCCCCCTTTGCTCTCTGGAGCGGCCTTGGAGACTGGCAACCAGGCCCATGTGGCAACCACACTGGAACTGATGCACAGCTGGAGAGGCATCCATCTCCTTGCCCCAGGAGAGAACTGGGCAGAGCGTGGAGGGAGGCCGCCTGGGCAGGTCAGGGGTAGCATTCTGGAAGAAGCAGGTCCGCTCGCCTGGAACCCCAAGTGTCTATCTGTGAAATTAAGTATCAGTGTTTTCATTTCAGAGAATGGGGTACGTGGTCACTGAATTCTGGAAAGGGAGAAGTGTAGATATGGGCTTGTCCTTAACCAGGGTTTGGAAAGGCAGGAAAGAAGAGAGGGCTCAGTTTTATTTGAGACATAGATGTCTCCAAAGAAAAGGACGCCATGTGGGAGGCTGCCAGCAGCTGCTGCAAGGGAGGCTGATGGCTGGCGGCTGCTGCAAGGGAGGCAGATGGCTGGCTTCTTCACCGAGCCACCTTTGGGACCAGTCTGTTGCTGCCTTATCTAGTACAGTTCAGAACTTGTCATAGGCAGGGGGACTTAATAGACCAAAGGGTTCCCTACCTGAGCTCCTCGTGGAACAGAGAAACCATTGTGTTGTTTAGCAAGGGATAATTCTTAGGGAGCTAGG
The DNA here is from genome assembly GCA_019843815.1 of Montemys delectorum. Classification (NCBI taxonomy): domain Eukaryota; kingdom Metazoa; phylum Chordata; class Mammalia; order Rodentia; family Muridae; genus Montemys; species Montemys delectorum. Next base: position 40,189 of record JADRCD010221070.1, read on the forward strand.
CTCCAGTGCTGTTGACAACTGCATCCATGGGGGATGGTGGGCGGCATGGCCTGGTGGTGTAGTCAGACACAGTCAGTGGGTCAAGGTGCTGCAATGTGGTTCAGTACGAAGAGAAGATGTTGGGGTGCAGAGAGCAGTGATGAGGGGTTCACTTGCTGTCACTGTGACTCAGTGTGCCTCTCATGTCACAGCACACGTAGCAAATAGGATCTCCGTAACACTGCCGTGAGCTGAGACGTGCTCAGGGTGACATTTGACCCAGAACTGTGAGCGAGCACTCAGATCATTGAGAGTCCATTGTGCTCTGCCTCTGCCTGGTACCCCTGGCTGGCTGTGGCTACCGTGCTCCCATTCAAAATAGGAAATGTCTACCGAGGGAGCAATATAGGGACAACCCTGTCTGTACCCCCTACCCCATTGCACACAGACCCAATGCCTTCTGTTTAAACAAACTAAAGGTGTTGATCCTACCTTCCCCAATAGGCAAATATCTCTAGGAGCAGGACTCAGTGCCCACATTTTCCTATTAAAAATTAAATGGCATTTATGCTCAAATTAAGACTTTACAGACAGTCTAGAAGAGAAAGTTTCTATATTTCTCCATCGACCTCCAGTGTTTCTTCCTAAAGGCATGTGCCCTCTCTCTTTCTCTCTCTCTCCCTCTCTCTCTCTCTCTCTCTCTCTCTCTCTCTCTCTCTCTCTCTCTCTCTCTCT
>JADRCD010221070.1:40912-66957 GCA_019843815.1 Montemys delectorum
TCTCTCTCTCTCTCTCTCTCTCTCTCTCTCTCTCTCTCTCTCTCTCTGTACATCTGTGATGCATATGTATGTGTGTGTCTGTGTGTGCATACGTGCATGTCTGTGATGTATATATGTGTGTGTGTCTGTGATGTATATGTGTATATTTATGATGTGTGTGTGTGTGACATATATATGTAGTTATACATGCAAATGGTTATAATTAAAAGCCAGGTTACAGCACTTGGTATTCTTCTTGATAGCTTTCAAATTTTCTTGAGATGCTGTGGCACACAAACCCAGGTATCTCTAGTGTCTGCTCCTCCCAGCCCTGGAACTGCTGGTGTGTGTGCAGTACCCAGCTTTTCATAAGGATGCTCAAATTCAAACTCAGATCCTGATGTGAGTTTTCACGGCAATATTCTTACCTCCTGAGCCACCTCCCCATCCCCATCTCAGAGGAGGTGATGGGGTGTGCCGTTGGACCTGGGCCCTGCTCTTTATCTGAGGGATGTCTCTTCTGTGAGATAGATACCAGAGTGGGGAGGGACTGGGAAGCTTGGATATTAAGGAGCAGCTGAGGTACTAGGCAGATGCCAGGGCCCAGGGTAGAGCTGAAAAAGCATCCTTGGGATCAGACGGAGGACTGAAGGAAGGTCAATGGTCAGAGCTGCTCCGGGATCAGTAATGAAATGTTCCCCCTGACTGGCTTGTGGAGGCCTCGGTTCTGGTGGATGGGATAAGCTGGCACTGGCATTGGGAAGGCAGCATTTCTGACTTCTTTGATGCTTTGAAAACAGCAGGAGGAACAACAGCGCTTGTGGTGTGCCCTGGGGTACAGGGCTGAATACACAGCAGGCATGCTCACTGACCTGAGCGGGGCAGACAGGCTAAAATCAGGTGTAAAGTAAGAAGTACTGATCCAAGGCAGTGAAGGACATGTGCTGGGAGAGGGCGGATTTGAACTAGGCATTCTTGGAGTTTCTCCCCCGACTCAAAATTAGGACTTCTTTCTCTAGAGTTGGGACTCTCCTAAACTTTCAGCCTCTAGATTTTGGAAAGGAGACCAAAGTGATCTCTCCCAGATAGAATTTGGAGACCTGTAAGATTTTGTTGCCTTTGACTAACATTTGTAATTTGACACCTGTTTGTTTTCTAGAGTCCTCATGGATCCACAGGAGAAGAGAGGCTGCACTCCTGGAGACAACACTTTCTCTGGGAGACTCAGCCTCCTCTGAGATAGACGGCAGGCTTCATGAGAGTCCCTCCTCTGGGGGGCTCACAGGCACAGGCATGCCTTCTTCAGCCACACATTTGTGAAGACGAGTGTTTGAGAAAATCACCACGTAGCCATCAGTTCACTTGACAAGGCTAGCCCAGACTTGTTTACTTGACAAGGCTAGCCCAGACTAGGATCCAGAGAGATTTTTTGCTGAATGCCTGCTTCTACAGTCGGAACACCTGTGGAATGTCTGAGCTTTAGAGTGGCCAGCCCGGTACCATTTTTGAACTCTGCTGGATATGAGGGGTGAGTGTTGGCACCAGAAGGAAAAAGTTGAGATTTTCCTCTTCTCCCTTCTGTTTCCCATCAGTTTCTCTCCCAAATGGTGGCAGTCGTATCTGAGCACCAAGCAGTTGTTTAGCACAGGGCTGAACATCTCATTTTACAGATGAGCTGACCAGAGTACCAAGACATTCCTCATGGACTGGACATTGTGGAGCTCAGGGCTTCAGAGCTTTTTTGTATAATACTTGTATTTCGTGTCTTCAAGGAACAGCCTGGGCTTTGGTGCATTCCCTTGCTGTTTACAGTGACCTTATACCCCTCCCCAGCCACAAGCATGCAAGCACGCACGTATGCGCGCGCGCGCGCGCGTGCGCGCACGCACACACACACACACACACACACACACACACACACACATACACACACGGCCCTGTATGTTCCAAAGAACCATGTACCTATGTCCACCTCTCCACCTTGAACTCTAAGATCTCTTGGACATGAACCTCAAAGTTCAAATGCTAGGTCCCACGTGCTCCATGTTCTCACTTGGCAGCACACCTTCTTGCTTGGCCCAAAGGCCCAGATCCTCTTTTTTTTTTTTTTTTTTTTTTCCCTTCAGACATTTCACAAATGCCACTGCTTTGAGATATTCCTGATGTTCCAGAGTTTTGTGGGACTTGTCAGTTTTGTTGAGTAATGGGAGGCAGGGCAGAAAATCTTAAGCTTGGGATGGGCGCAGCCCTCTGAAATGCTAAGGTGTGCTCATAGCCCTGAGAGTTAGTTAGTGCTCACGGAATGCTTCGACACAATGTCCACGGCTAATCACGGCTTTCTAGTGAGCTATTGGATTGCTGCTGCTGCTGCTGCTGCTGCTGCTGCTGCCGAGATGCAAGCCCAGCTCTCCAAAAGAGAAGTCAGGGCTTTTTAATCTCTTTCATGCGGCTGTGTTGTTTTCTGATCATCAAGACTAGAAAAGAATCAGATCATCCTCAAAAGGGAATGTTAAGGTGATCCACCAAAATCAGGCTCCCAGGATAAGAGGTTCAACATGGGGCACTGTACATAGAAGAGGCTGCACATCTCTGAAGACCTGTGCTATGCTCTGCAGGGAGGCTGCTAGGAGCTCCCTGTTCATCCAGGAACCAGGAATCTCACTGTTTGGGTCTCCTTGCGGTGTATCCCACCTTGTGTCCTGGGGCACCAGGTCCACAAGCCCTCTAGAAGAGGAACGATCCTGCAGGCAGGGGCAGTGTCTGCTAAAGATAAAGATGTGACCCTTTTGACCAAGTAAGTCATACAAGAGGATATACAGGGGACCCCCTCAGTGCCCAGGAATGTGCAAAGACTTTATAGGGACCCAAGGGGTCTAGGCAGAAAAACCGTGGATGCTGAAGACAGAAATGTTCAGAAAAGAAAGGCTGGAAGGTGCACTGTGGGCACTGGGGACACACTGGGGGACGCCACAAAAAAGCACTGAAGAAATGGAGCATAGGGCAGCATGTGGCTGGGTTTAGGTGTGAAGGTACCCCTCTATGTCCCATAGTGCTTCAGTCCACCCACCGCAGAGTCAGAGCCCTGCCTTTGGATACACTCCCTTGTCTCTGAAACTAAAATTGGAGGCCCAGGAGAGCCCTTCCTTCCCATAAGACATTTTAAGCACAGGGTCTGGAGCCTGCGTGGGGACTCTAATGTCATTTATCAGTCTTCCTGGAAGCACCATTTCTGCTGTTCCATTCCTACCCTGGTCACTCAGTTTTGTCCCTCTTCATGTTTCAAGGACTCCCCAACGAGGGAGAGCATGCTCTTGCCTCCTAATGCTAGCATACAGTAAGCATTCAGTACATTTTGATGGTGGAATGTCTCCAGTCTAGCATTCATGTGTTTTTCAGGCAGTGAAGAGTCAGTGGAGTATGACTCTAGGGAAGAGTATGGGGCAATTCTCCTGGTTGTGTTTTTAAGGCTTGATTCAGTTTTATTTTTAGAGCATGTGATGCTCTAAACATTTACCGTGGTACTTAGATCAGCAGCCTGCCTGCCCTGGCACTGTATTTTCTCCCCTTGCCATGTGATGCCCCTTGGGAGTTTTGCTCTCCATAGCAAGACAGATAGAGTATGTGACTGGCGCTATCCAATGAGTCATCACAACCTTAGTGCAATTGCTGTCGCTGCCACACTACACATGAGCTACTTTTCTAAAAGAGGAAGCCTGATCCCGAACAAGGCGTTGCTGAAGTTGTCGGGCTCTGGTTATCAGCCTTTTGGACTTACATCCCACATCTTTTGTATCTGCCCACTCATTTGAGCTGCTGCCACAGCTACATGTATTTGCAGGCTGAGATTGAAGCAGGATGTGTGTGTGTTAGTGTGGGAGGGATAAGAGGCAGAGGAGCAACAGATGCGCAGTACAGACAACTGCATTGGGCCCTGGCAATGCAGTGTTAAGAGCAGAGAGCTTCAGTAGAGCTGATCCAGGTGAGAGCTGTGGTCCAAGTCCTTGTTTCACAGTTCCCTTTGAAGAGTGGGGGTCGCAGAAGACCAGTCCAACCCTGATGCTGTGCGGTGGGGTGGGCATACGGCCCCTCTAGACCTCAGCATCTGTGCGTCTTAGAGCTGAGCCTTAGGACTAGGTTCCTTTACTCTCCACACACAATAGGTCGCATTTTCATCTTTGTCCATTTCTTTTGTTGACACGAACACTAGGATGTACCCAAAGCCCTAAACCATTTTCAGTGGTGCACTCTGAAAGCACCGCTTCCACCTTAGACTCTGAAAGCCATTTGGAAGCCATTCCCATTGGACAACACCCACCTACATCCAGATACAAAGTATCTGCACCTCGGGAGGGGTGAGTACATTCCTGATGTGGTAGCAAGAGGGAGAGGATTGTATCATTCAGTGCATCTGACTGTGTGTAACCATGGAGTGAGCCAGAGGCATAGGCTGGTCCTCGACACTGCTGCCCACAAGAAGTTCATAGTCTAGTGCAGTTGACAGATGTGTTGCAGTCACGTCAAAAAGAGGTGTGTTTGACACATTCTGAATGAGGGTGGTGGGGAGGTCAGGGCATGTGTGCTTCAATGGAGCATAGTGAAAGAATGGTGCTGCCTCCCAGAGTGGACCGTGGCAGACTAGGGAGGTGGGGCTAAGCATATAATGATGGACAGGAAACAGTTGGAAGGAGAAAGCCATGTGTGCCAATAGAGTCTGTTAGTTTAGGCTCTGGATGTGCTAGTATGCATCCAGCTGCAAGGACAGGAACCAAGATTTATCTGGCTTAAATACGTGAGTGTGCTCCAAGGGTGCCAGTAACAGATTTCATTGGCTCAACTCTGTCATTGAGGACCAGTACTTTAATAGTCCTGGCCTCCAGTGGTTTCTCTTCTTAATAGATTGTGCTGGGATCATAAAACAAGCATGAGGTACTGACTGTTCTCTTCATTAGGATTGGTTCCCTCGGTAAGAAAAAGCCTTTAAGAAACCTGACACCAATCAGGCTCCTCTTCAGGCCTCCGTGGTAGAGGTACAGGCTATATGCCACTCCCTGGAAGGGGCACACACTCATCCTGTCTCAGCCTTGTCTTGGGTCATGCCTAGGATGTATGGGCCTGTTTCTTCTGAACTCTTGTCCCGGTGGATAGTGCTGAACAGAAACAGGCCTCTGACAGAAAGCAGGAATCAGGAACTGTGGGTTGCCGAGTAAACTGTTTGCTGGGGTAGATGGACACTCTTTAGAGGGTTGAGCCACAGGGGCTAGGGTCAGCCTATCGCGGCAAAAGAAAAAGCCCCATTGGTTGTGTAGAGCTTGGTTTTGTGAGCCAAGCTGGGAACAAATGGTGTCATGAGAACTCAAGCATTCTCGTGGACTGCTGTGTCTCTGCTATTAGAAAGCCACGTGTTTCTTGGCGAATGGGGAAACTTTAGGGCAGGGTGGGAACCAATGCAGAGTAGGGCTTTCCCATCTGCATTTCCAAGACCCTCCTCATGGACTGTGGCAAGCCCAGACTTCATGGGGAGACTTCTTGAGTCAGACTGTGGTGAAGAGAATGTTAGGTGGAGCTGGGCGTGCCTCAAGGTTGGATGCTCAAGACGTTCATTTTTACAAAAGAGGAAGTGGAACTCCAGACAGTTGGAATGAGCCATTGAGCCTGGGCTTGCTCTTGCTCCTCAGGTGGGTACCCAGGTCTCTGTGGTGAGTGTCGAGTGTCCCCAGAACCTCTTCTCTCTTCTGGGACACAAACTGTATTGTTGAGCTTAAAAGAAATTCTAGATATTAAAATGCAAGCAATGAGCACAGTGCTTTAGCTCCTTGGGTCTTAGTGTGAAGGGGGCCCTTTCCTCTTTCCCTTTGAATCAGGCTTTTAGGAGGAAGAGGCCTGAAACCTTCAGGCATGGGTTTCCTCCTCCTCCTCCTCCTTTTTCTTCTTCCTTTGCTTTGTTTTTTGGGCTTCTCTGAGGACTCCAAGACAAAGGAGAGTCTAATTCAGGCTGAGATCACTGAGCACAAACAAGGGGCCGCCACAGTGTATTGTTCTGGGGGAGATTCTCCTGGTACATTTTTCTTGATGTCCATTTACAGCGACCCTTCACTCCTTTCCTGGCCTCCTGTGGACTGCTGTGGACTGTGGTGCTTTCCCATAACTAGACATATAGCATGTGAACGCAGCCCTAACAACTTGCCTTTGTAGACAGAAAATTCATTCCTTGGAACGGAAGGCACCAAATAAGTGACTAAGCAAAATAGAAGACTGTTGGTATACACAAGGGTGAGGCCTGAACACCAAGTGCTTTCTGACAAAGTACCATGTGAAATCACCCCAAAATTGATTTCAACTTGGTTTTCGACAATATTCTTAAATTGTGTACACACACACACACACACACACACACACACACACACACACACACGTCTTAGGGTTTCTATTCCTGCACAGACATCATGACCAAGAAGCAAGTTGGAGAGGAAAGGGTTTATTCAGCTTACACTTCCACATTGCTGTTGATCACCATAGGAAGACAGGACTGGAACTCAAGCAGGTCAGGAAGCAGGAGCTGATGCAGAGGCCACGGAGGGATGTTCCTTACTGGCTTGCTTCTTCTGGGTTGCTCAGCCTGCTTTCTTATAGAATCCAGGATTACCAGCCCAGGGATGGCATCTCTCTCAATGGGCCCTTCCACCCTTAATCACTAATTGAGAAAATGCCTTACAGTTGGATCTCATGGAGGCGTTTCCTCAAGGAAGGCTCCTTTCTCTATGATTACTCCAGCTTGTGTCAAGTTGACACACCAAAGCTTGTGTGTATGTGTGTATATATTTTTCTGTTGTGTCAGTCATCATAAAACTATTAATATTGCATGTAGAAGCTGTTAGGAGGCTGAGCTAAGTATGTGTTGATGAGAACATCCTTGCTATGGCCTCATAGATGATCTGGTTCCATCGAACAGTGAAGAGAGGAAGGTTGTACATGCATACACATGTATGTGTGTCTCTGTGAGACTATTTTAGCCTGGAGAAATATGAAGAGAAATGTGGCAATTATATGGAATGGGTATCAGTACTATGCATAATGGAGTGTGAGTTGCTGATGTGGGCCTGGCTGGCAGGAGCTGGGGGCAGAGATGGGAAGAGACAGAAACAGGAAAGGCAAAACCAATGGAAAGCAATACTTCTAGAACTAACCTGACAACTCCGCAGTTAGGCACGCTGGCTGCTCTTGCAGAGGACTGGTGTGTGGTTCCCATCACCCATATGGCAGGTCACAACCATCTTTAACTCCAGTTCCAGGGCATCTGACCCCCTCCTCCTCAGGCACTGCGCACATGTGGTCTACAGACATACATCAGCCAAAACACCTGCATGGATAAAATGAAACATTAAACAAAAGAAAACAAAACCAAGATGGGGACTGGGCTTCATGTGTTCTTAACAGGATGTTGATCTTGGCTGTTCGGCTATCCAGCATCACCGAGGAGCCTTGAGTGAGGGTATGCTATAGCTCCTTAAATGGAAGGCGCTGGCTCCCTAGAACTGCCGACTCCTTTCGTTTTCTTCTCACCTTTGTCGTTTCTCATCCACTGCTTGTATTCGCCTGCCATCTTCATGTCAGTAATGGCTGAATTATAATTGAAAGTGTGTATATAATGTGCATAATTATATACACAATTATAGTAAGGTTAGTTTGAAATTATACAGTTTATTGTGAAGTATAAATATCCACCTGAAAAACTCCATTTTCATCTTGTGATGTAAAGGAATGCTTCTGGAGAGAGAACTTTGAACAAGTTGGTGTCAGCTGACATTTTAAATTAACAGCTTACAGACCCTTCCAAAAACCAGGACTGCTTCTCTGGTTCTCCAGAACACAGATTCGGTCCTTTATGCTAGGGGATGAATGTAGAGGTCCCCTCCAGTCCCTCCAGGCCCTCTAATGGTGACAGGAAACCAGTAGCACGTGTTAAGTGCCTACCATGGTCCAGCCACTGTTATCATAGGAGAACAGTAAGTACAGTTCTGTGACCATTTCACAGAGCAAGAAACTTAGGTGTAAGAGCAGTATGCATGCCCACAAGCCAACCTCTTCTGGATAATACTTCACAGAGGCTTTCTTCCCAGCTGATTCTAGATTGAGTCAAATTGACAAAACCACCACAACCAACTATCTTCCAGAAGATTCTTTCTTAAAGCTATACTACTATTACTATATTGTGATAGTGAGCAGTAGAGATTTATGTGTTCCAAGTGCAAAAATACTAATAAAGTGGAGGTAATGAGAGGTCTTGATGTAAACAGACTGTCTTAGTTAGGGTTTCCATTGCTGTGAAGAGACACTGTGACCAAAGCAACTCTTATAGAGGACAACATTTAATTGGGGCTGGCTTCCAGGTTCAGAGGTTCAGTCCAATATCATGGCAGGAAGCATGGCAGCGTGCAGGCAGACATGGAGCCAGTGGAGCCAAGAATTCTTCATCTTGATCCACTGGCAACAGGAAGTACTGTGTTCTATGCTAGGTGGAGCTTGAACAGGAGACCTCAAAGCTCACTTCCACAGTGCCGCACCCCCAACAAGGCCACACCTCCTAATAATGCCACTTCTCATGTGCCAAACATTCAAATGCATGAGTCTATGGAGGCTAAACCTATTCAAACCACCACACAGACTAAACTTATTTCCCCAATAGTATCCTTTTGTGTAGTAGCAAGGATTAGAAAACATTTTCAGCTGAAAGGAACAGTCATGCCTATGGTCTATAATTAAAAACAGAAGGGAGGCAATGGTCTACACAGCTCTGGGCAGCCGGGGCTATGTGGAGAGACTGTCTCAAGAAGGCATCCCCCCCCCAAAAAAAAAAAAAGGCAAGGTGGACTTTTCTTTCTGGTTTGGGCGCTCCACCAAACCTGATCTCTCAGGAGCAAAAAGTTTGTTGTTCTTGGAAGCACGCCCTCTGATATACAGGTGTTCTCTGAGTTCCTGGGCTGTGGGTCCTGGGAGTTCTTGGTTGCATTAGTGACTAATTGATATGTTGACTTCAACTGTTTCGGCAGGATAAAACAGAAGGCTGATTATTTCTGCTGAGTCAAGCCAGAAATTTAACCACTCTTTGATCTCTCCCTGCAAGGGAAACCACACAGTATAGGACCTTATCACAATTTTATTTATCAAATGTAGGATAAATTTGATGCTTATTTCATTGTAATCTGATATTGACATTACTGTTTATGTGGCCACAATTGTGTTTTATAGATCATTCACAAGGTATTCAAAATTTGGACTGGGGGCTGGAGAGATGACTCAACACTTCAGAGCACTGTTTACTCTTCCAGAGACCCAGGTTCAATCCCTAGCACCCATATAGTGACCCACAACTGTTACTCTAGTTCCAGAGCTGACACCCTCTTCTGGTCTCCACATGTACCAGGCACACAAGTGGTGCTCACACGTGTAGGCAAAACATTCATACACATAAAAAACCCCAAATATTTATCTGGGCATGTTGATACATTTACTCTCGAGTTCACAGCCAGTCTGGTCTACATATCTAGTTCCAGGCCAACCTGGAAGTAAGACCTTGGAATTGCCATGAGTAGGCCAGAAAAGTATAACAATATGAGAGGTGGGAAGAGAGAGACCCAGGGGGTGGGGAGGGAGGATAGCCAAACACCATCCCAAACCAACTGAAGAATGAATGCACAGGTCCTGCTCAGGTAGCCAAACCTGTTGTATGGCTCCAATTTGCTATGTCAAGTCTAGAAGCATTGGTCTCCATCTTCCAGTGCGCATAACCTTCCTTCCTACCCCAGTTCTAAATGCTCCCTGGGTTTGGAGAGGAAATCATTAGATGTTTCATTTTTGGCTGTGTACTCAGCACTCAGCACTCTACCCTGCTATGACTCTGGATTGACTAGACACACACGCACACACACGCACACACACACATGCACACGCACACACACACGCATGCACACGCACGCGCACACACGCGCAACCCACACCCACACCCACTCACCCACCCACCCACCCACCCACACACACACACACACACTTCTCTGTTGAAGGTTGATAGAAGCCCTAGTCCAAGGGCATCCATAAACATTTAGAAGGCAGTCTGAGTACATGTCTGTAGCAAAAATTCATTAATACATTTTACTTGAAAATACATTAATACAGAATACATAAAAATATATTAGTGCAAATATATAGCAATTATTTTCCTCATTAAGACCTGTATCTCTCCAGCCATAAGCTTTGGCCCAGTTATCCAGTGCCAGATATAAATTCCTTCTCATGGAGCAGGGCTCAAAATCAACCAGAAAGTGATATTTTTCCCACCCAGCAGTCTCGCCTGGAAGGTCAGTGTTTGTCTTGGTTATTTCTCTATTGTGGTGAGATACAAGGAGACTTATAAAAGAAAGCCTTTACTCTGGGGCTAGCTTACCACCTTAGAGGGCGAGTCCATGGCCAGCACTTTGGCAAGCATGGCGGCAGGCAGCTTGGCACATGAGCAATAGCTGAGAGCTTACATCTTGATCCATAAATTGGAGGCAGAGAGCAAGAGAGACTGGGCCTTGTGTGGGCTTTTGCCCTCCCTCCCCACCAGTGACACACCTCCAACAAAGTCACAGTTTCTAATCCTTTCTAAACAGTCCACCAACTGGGAACCAAGTCATTCAAATACGTGAGATCCATTCTCATTAAACTCCCCACAGTTATTGTAGCACTCAGGGTGCATGACCCAGTAAGACGGACATTTTTCACCAGCCGGCTGCCCAGGGCTTTCCCACTCTGTGGAATCTGGCCAGTAGGGAGTAGAATTCCAGCTTCATTCTAGCTCCATTTTTCTGTGTGTGGTGTCTGACATCTGGTAGGCAGCCAGGAGCAATGGCAATAGCCTGTACTGCTTGGGAGACACCTGGGGCTGCCTGGGGCATTCTTTACAAGTGATAAATGTGAAGTACATGTTAAAATAGCATAGGTGTTTTAATGTTTCCAGTGGTACTGGAGACACAGCGTATGCAGAGGGGCCAGTGCAGGCTTCCTGTCTGAAGACCACATCAAAGCTCTTCCTCCACAGAGCCTCAGGTGTTGAGTGGAACAATGTTAGTCATCAGAGTTGTGACTATATCATGGGATTTGTTTCTAGCATTTTTATTTTATCGTTTACAACAAAACAAAAGAGGACCCCTCCAGTGTCGCTGCATTTGGAAAGATTAGACTTGCAACAGCAGGTTTTCCCACAATGGTGACTAAAGCGGGACCCTACCCCTACCCCAGCTTGACTTATTTACGTTCATTAAAATGTGGGCAGTGGCAGGGCAGCTTTCCCACCTGGTCATGGTGGCAGGGCTTCTCTCCTGTGTGGAGCTGCTGGTGTGTGCTGTTGCCTGTTGGCTAAGGCTCTTCTGTGTTCCCAGAGATGCTCGCTCTTGAGTGGAGATGTCCGGGTGAGCTGGGTCTGGTGTGCTGACCATGGCTTCTCATATTTGGTGCCCTGAGCAGGGGTTCTTCATGGTGTGCATTTCCCTGATGTTCTTTTCTCACCAAGAAATAAATGAAGGCTTGTCGATCTCAGGTGCAAGTTTCAGAGCACTTTGCCCTCAAGCCCAGCGGCCACCCCTCGGACACTCGTGTATGTGGCTGATGAGGGAACCCCCCGCTGTGCTCAGAAATGAGTGCATGCACATACCAGGCTCAGGGTGTTAAGGATGTGACGGCGGTGATGGCAAAAGCTTCACCAGCACTTCTCCCTCCACGAATCTCTGCCAGAATTCCTTCTCTGTTTCACACAGAACTTCCAGCTCTAGGCCCTGCAGCATGCATGCCTGTGGAGGCTACTTCGTCTTTGCTTTATGACATAGGCATAGTCAGAAACCTACTTCGTCCTGGGATGCTTAGCAAAGCAACACGCTTATCTCAAATCATGGTCTAGGCCAGCACTAGAGCCTTGAGCGTATTGTATGAAGGAAGACAGCTTAAGCCTTGTTAGCTTCAGCATAAGTGTGCCCGTGATTATTCACACTCCCAACACAAGAGTCAACTTTTCATTGCATGTAGGTGATGCTGCAGCACACTGAATAAGACCGTAGCTATACACAAACTCTACACAATTCTAAACTATGTATCTAGGCTTTAATAAAAATTTTCAAAATGATGTCTGTGTATTTGAATGGCAGGATCAAAAGGAGTTATTGTGCACGTTCTGGGAAGGTGTGTGTCCTGGGAATCACTGTGTGCACTAAATTGTCTTTGAGGGAAGGGAGGCTTCTGGCTTGTTCTCTTAGCATCTTCCACGCTCACCCCTGAGAAACAACCCTGCACATCTTTTCTGTCTTCCAATCTTTACCTTCCACACCCCAGTTATGGAAGCCACTATGCCCACAGCTTCCCATCTTGTCTTTTAGCTCCTCCGTCCTTCTCAGTCCACAGTTAGAGCCTGGCTCCTTCCCTTGTGACTCTGAGCAGAAATTAACTCAAGTTGTTAGAGGAGGAAGAACTAAATTGTAGCAGAAAAAAAATAGGCTGTCAAAAATCAAAGGAGGAGGAGGGTGTTCTAATTTTGGGCACTGCAAATACACTGTGCCTTGAAGTTTCTTGGTGCCTGAATACTCCATGGCCTCGTGGCCTTCGCTCCAGGCCCCTGAGATTAATCAGCTTTGAAGGAAGGTAGACCATCTTCAAACAACAAAACAGGAAGTAGGACACCCCAAATCTGGGGACAGTCGCTGTGAGACTGGGACCTGACAGACAGCACATTCGAATTTCGTGAGGTCAGGGAAGAAATGTTTCTATTCAGGGATTCTTTGGTAATGAGAGAGAAGGCTGCTTGTGTCAAATGGAGGAGGAGATAATGCCAATAGCAATGCTTTGCTTACATTAATGGGTAAGATATATGGACTCAGAGTAAAGACTCATCCAAAGTCGCTTTTAGAGGGGGACAATTATTTCTCTAAAGTTGTGGCCTTGAGGAAGACGAAGGGGAATTTTTGGCTTTTTTTCCAAGTGTCAACCATGCCTGTCTCACATACGGGGCACTTGTTTCAAAGACCAAGCTTGTTGGCTTTGACTGCAGTGTTGTGTTTGTGAGGATTTTGTTGTATAGATACTGAAAACAGGTCATTAAAATGAAAATGTTTTGGCTTCAGCCCTTGGGTTAGCAGAGGGAGATTTTTCATCCTTTCTGGCATCCGTGCCTCTTGGGTTTAAGGTGGATGTTCAGCCTGAGCTCACTGGTTCCTAAGTTTGCAGGCTCCATGTCCATAACTCATCTTCAGGACCGTGGCCTGTGATGTTATATAATGGGATTGCTTCTTCCTCTATCTCCCACATTGGCCGAAGTCCGAAAAGAAAACTTGTCATGGCACAAGGCAGGGGCTTGTCCAGGGAAGACAGGATTTTCAGCTTGGTAGTTGTTGCTGCTTTCCTCCTCCCTCCTCCTCCTCCTCCTCCTCCTCCTCCTCCTCCTCTTCCTCCTCTTCCTCCTCCTCCTCTTCCTCCTCTTCCTCCTTTTCCTCCTCTTCCTCCTCTTCCTCCTCCTCTTCCTTCACCTCTAGACCTAGACTAGGTGTATGTTTGCAGTCTTGTGTTCCCCTCAAGCAGAGATGCTGGCTATACCTGCTGCCTCTATCTTCAGTTTTCATGTACTTTTAAAAAATCTGGAAGAAAATGTCACCTGGTAGCATGAGCTCCCGTCATGAAACTACAGTCCTTCCCCATAGCTCTTGCCAGCCCAAGATCTCCTTCCTGTGTGAAAGCTCTAAGTTTTGGGAAAAGAGACATCAGAATAGAAGCTGAGCCCAAAGGAACTGAGAGAAGCACATTGTCCAGTGGGGTGGGATCAGTCCCGGGGGAAGCCTGCAGGCCCCACCCACAGTGGAAGGTAGAGTGTGCAGTGATGAGAACCCAGGCCTCTGAATCCGAACCTTGCTTTCATTGTTTAGGGGCTGTCACATTTTGGAGATGTTGATCAACTAGCTGCTCCCATATTTTAGTGGGTATTAGCCCCTCACCCCAGGGCTGGAAGACATAAAGACCCAGGCCTCTGGGACTAATATTTCTAATTTAGTCTTGGACGGGGGTGAAAAGTACACTTCTTCTTTCCCTCTCAATGGGTGCTAGTGTCCCATTGCTCTAGGGTTATTGTAACAATTATGCTCAGTTGGTATTGAACACTCAAAATGTGCCTGCCAGATAAGATGTTATATGATTTCCAACAATCAGGCCTTTCAGAAACCTCTCAAGAAATATCTGCTGTGCCAATAAGAGTGGAGCTAGAATTTGGACATAGGTAGTCTTGGCTCTCTCTCTGTCTCTCTGTCTGTCTGTCTGTCTCTCTGTCTCTCTGTCTCTGTCGCTGTCTCTGTCTCTCTCTTTCTCTGTCTCTTTCTCTGTCTCTCTCTGTCTCTGGTGTTTGTACATATTCATGCAGATCAGATGGGAATGTGCCTGGCATGGCATCTGTATGAGTTAGAGGACACCTTGTGTGTAGGTTTCCATCACGTTTGGAACAGGTTCTCTTGGTTGTTTGTCATTGCATATTTCAGATGACCTTTGAACTTCCAGGAGTTCTCCTGCCTCTGGGATTCTCCCATCTCACACTAGGAACAATGGGATTACAGTTTTGTGCTAGCACACCTGCCTTTACATGGATTCTGAGGATCCAACCTTAGGTTCTCATGCTTGCACATGCCCTTTATGGACTGAAACACCCCTAGCCTCACAGATAGTTTTTCTGTTTTCTGTCACATGTTTCCAAGTTGATGGCCTTTGGGGACTCTTTCTTCCCTCTACCTAGTGGCAGTACTGAGGACGGGCAACCATGGAATAGGCAGTGTGGAGAGACGCAGTGTGCAGGGCTATTCATGTCTCGACTCACCACCAATTTCTCCAGAAGAAACCACTGCATGGTTCGGCATGATTTCTCATAGCTCATCTCCAAAGCAAGTGAGGTCTTGTACGTGCTCCCATGGGGCTCTGGCCAACCAGAGGGAATGTCTACATCTAAGCTTTGGATTGCATCAGAAGTTTAAATCATAAAGGGGCAAAGGTAGCCTCTGTCTTCAAAATAGCAGGACAGCAAGAAAGAGAAAAGGAAAGAGAAGAAAGGTAAGGAAACCCGAGTCTGCAGCATGCTGTGTGCAGAAGCCCAGGGACAGTTGTATCCGATCACCCTCAATTTCTCCAGAAGAAACTAGAGCCCTTCTGCTTAGAGCCTAACCCTCAACTGAGTTAAATAATCTCCTGGTTCAATGCTTTAACACATGGTTATAAACAAAAATAATCCATTTAAAGAGAAGATTCTATGATTACTCATGTAAATCTTTTTCTTTTCCTTTTGTTTGAGACAAAGTTTCTTTACATAACCTGACAGTTCAGGAACTCTCTATGTACAGCAGGCTAGCTTCAAACTCACAGAAATCTCTGTGTCTCTGCCTCCCGAGTACTGAGATTAAAGGTGAGTGCCACCGTACCTGGCCCCAAATAGGGCTTTCTGCTTAGTCTTTCTGGTCATTTTCATTTGTATCCTGGAGGACATTAATCATACACTTTGAGCAAATACAGTGAAACTTTTATAAACTTCTGATTCATAGAAAGTGGGGCCTTTTCTTCTCCCCAAAGGGAAACATGAAAATTGAATGTTTATGGTTGACACTGGTACTGTTTCTGTTTTGTGGAATCAAATTTTCCTCTTGAGAACGCAGTATGAGTGGTCAAAGGCGCTGTGTGTGTGTGTGTGTGTGTGTGTGTGTGTGTGTGTGTGTGTGTGTGAAATTCGGATGTGATCTATGCTTCTATGGCTGACCACAGAGAAGTGTGCACCTAGGCACAAACAATCAGGTGTTTCCAGAAATCATTACTGTCCTGAAAGAAGACCAGGAGAATCTAGAAAGGGAAACATTAAGAACACTGGGCTCTTTGCTACAAGAGTGATACATTGTCTGGCCCTACCACAGATGTTTTGAGGGAATTATTCTAGCCCATATTGCAGTGGTTCTGAACCTCTGGGTCAGGACTCCTTGAATCACCTTTTCACATCAGTCACATATCAGATATCCTGGCTATCAGGTATTTATATTATAATTCATAACTAGCAAAATTACAGTTATGAAGTAGCAGTGAAATAATTGTGTGCCTGAGGATTATCACAACAAGTGGAACTGCATTAAAGGGTCACAGCATTAGGAAGATTGAGAACTGACCTAGCGTATGCATTTTGCAGTCATGTTCTTTGTTTCCAGGAGATGGTACATAAGGACTATTAGGACAACTTTTATAAATACATCTACAGCTTGCTACTCTGCGATGATTGTGGAAGTCAAAACATGACTGTGTCCAGTAATGTTCAGACTCTAAAGTTTATTCAGCATCTCTGACTTCAGCTTGTAGTATAGTGAAAGTGGTAGATCTGCATGCCTGTGGCTATTCTACAGCCAGTTCTGGCTCGTTTCCCATTCACTGGAGACCTTTGATGCTTTCTCTCTCCAGAGCTCCTACTGTTGAGAAGATGGTGCACTTATTGGTTTGGTGTTCATGTTTAGTGGTTGAATTTGGTCTGTCCCCTTCTTCCTCCCCCGCCCCTTTCTTCCCGCTTCACAGACCTCACAGGTGTCTGGTCAGACCTGTCAGGTGGGTCTCTTTGCCTGTCATTTGGGAAGCCCATGGTCTTACCTGGGCATGGCTGATTGCACAAATCGGAACAGGGGTTAGTTTGACTCACAGGTGTGAGCAATCAGTGCAGATCAGCACTAATCCATCAGCTCTTACAAGCAAGAAGTTGCCACAGATGGGGTAGGAAGAGGGAAAGCTTGGAGCCACACGTGTGTCCGAGTGGCAGTCAGTGGTTTACAGGGGCTGATGGATTTTTCTTTTTCTTTTTCTTTTTTTCCTCACTTGCAGAGTGTGGTCTTGGTGGCCTTTTTAAAGGGACAATTCTTTATCAAGTCTCCTTTGTTCACAGTGATAGGAGACAATCGAGAAACTGATCCTGGCTCCAGGCAGCTCACAACTCAGAGGAGTCTCAATAATACAAAACTTGAGGGGTGGGTCCATACACCGTCACATCCTGGGCTCAGACATCGTGGTGGGTTCATACACTGTCACATTCTGGGCTCAGACATCGCTCTATCATTTATTATGTGTGGCCTTAGGTTGGCCTCTTGTTTACACTGAGCTTTATAGCCTCATCTACAACACTGGGCAATCATACTGTGAAGAGTCAGTGTCGAATGCATCTCTGCCCTGATTGTTAGGGCATAGCTCGAGCTAGGTGAGAAGAAGCCACGCCCCCTCAGTCCTGGTGGCCCAAGAAGCTTTCAGGAGGGCAAGGGGGTGACTTAACTTGAGCCTTGAAGATGGACAGGATCTGAAGCCCATAACACAAATAAAGGCTGTTCTGAGGCCAGGAAAAAGTATATTTGGGTTGTTGTGACAGACTAGAGATGAAAGGCCTGGAAAGTCTGGCTTTTCAAGATCTGTGCTCTGTCAGGACTTTGCCCTTTACCAACAAATTCTGAGAACCAACAGTCCCGGAAGCTGTCTGTGGAGGGTCCTCTTGTAATTACCATCACTGTGATTCAGCTGTCCTACAAAGGCTGCTGCGTGTGAGACCACATACCTTTCCATCCTGCCAGGAAGTTTGGCGATTCACCAGTCCAGTCCAGTCCTTTATCTAAGTATGCATTAGAGGGGACTAATAGGCCCCGGAGCATCTTTATCTCCCATTACATTTAATAATGTAAACATGGAGATGATCTAAGGTGTAGGCAGCCTGCCAAGGGCCTGCTAGTAAGCATCAACATCGGGGTGACCTGTCAATGAGTCTCTGGAGGACAGAAAGATGGACAGAAAAACGGATGATCACACTGTTAGACAGAAAGTAACATGAGACTATGGCTGTCCTCTGTGAATGAGGAGACTCAGGAGAATCCTGTCCCCTTCCCAGACTCCCAGTGGCCACAGACATAAAACTGGACTATGATATTGTTAGTGAAATCCAGATGTCTTACTTGTTCTCTTTTCCTTAGGCAGCTAATTTCATGCAAAAATCCTCAAATAGGACAACGGCGTGGAGTATGGGCCCTCACTGGTGGCTGGGCACCATGTCAGATACTCCCTCCTGCTGTACTCAGAGTGGACACCCATGGGTCTGTGGAGTGGGTCCAAGTTCAACAGAGTTCAGAGTGGCTGAGATTCCCTCATCCTTCAACCATGATTCAGATTTGAAGCAGCTGATAGACGAAGGCTTGTTTGGAGCTTTCAACTTTCCCTTAACTTAGAAAAAAAAATAAAGTTAGAAAATAACCGGGTCTCCTCCCTCTCATCTCCTGTCTCCCCTTCTTTTTTGTATGATGATTTTAATTCATATTTTATTTTAATATACCAACACTGAATACTAGGTGCTCAGAGAGAAAGGGCATTAAGATAACACTTGGGAGATCTTTTTATTCAGATGGGAAGCCACAGTTGTAAGGAGTGGTACTGAAGAGCTTGTGCTAAGAACCTTGCCTGTTACTGAGATATCAGTGGGAGGCCACATAAGGGGACATTTTCTCAGCCCGCAGGGGCAAACCTCCTGGGAGGTGACCCATATCTACTGAAGATTCTTCAAATGAGAGGAGCAACAGTCATACAAAGGCCAATTCCCTGTCACCAGTGTCCCCAAGACTGGAGGAAATAGAACACAGCTGTCAGATTTTGACATACTCTTTAAGAACATCCCAGTCCATTCCCATTCTTGTTAGGACAGTAAATTCCCTACTGGGGAAGGCAGAGTTTTGGAAGCAGGGCTTTTACAGCACCGACTACCCTTTGATAGATGGCCTCCCATGGAGGAGCTCACCCTGACTCGGGTCACACTGAAGGCAGGATACTAGTGCATACTGTTCAGAGTGAGTGTGCCACAGACCTACAAACCACACCTTGTGTCTAGTCACCAACTGCTGTCCTAGAGCACCCATGGTCTGAGTGTGCATCATCACACAGGAGCAGCTACGCAGGCAGAGGTCTCCACAACCTTCTCAGGCCACTCAGACTTCATACTGTTGTCATCTGATGAGCTCCTGTGGCCGGCAAGAAGGGACAGTGATCGCAGCCACGTTTCATTTGCTCTTCCGTAGGTTTTGTCCTGGGAGACTTACCTTCAGAAAGTCAAGTCCATTAAAATACTTCCAAGAGAGTTTTACCTTATAATCCACCTAACTTAAAATCTGTCACTAAATAATATTGAATAATAGTGGCCACATTTTCATGCATCTTCAGGCTCATTGCTGTATATATTTTAGAAGGAAAACAGCAAACAAAGAAACCACAATAATCAGAAAAGTCAAAAAGAAGCAAAATTCTGTATTGTGGCTTTATCAATTGTAATAATTTAGAAAATCCCTAAAGTCTTCAATTTTTTCTTGTCAACAATCAGTTTTATAACCCAGTGTTGTGGAGCATGCTGTGATCCCAGCACTGAGGAAACAGAGACAGAGGACCCTGGGCCTCACTGGCTGGAGAGCATGGCCCACATGATGTGCTCCTGAGTTTGAGATCCTGTCTAAAAAGCAGGGTAGACACTATGTGAGGAACAATACCAGAGACTGTTCTTAGGCCTTCCCCATGCACCCTCCTACACACGAACACACATGTACACATACAAATTGGTCTACTTGAACTTGCAGAAGGGTCATGAAAAGATAGTATATAACATACACATGTATGAACACATTCACATATAACCTCTTAGCACCATCTCTGGCCCATATGAACTGAACATACAACCTAATTTTTGATGTTTTAAGTGTTTATTTGCAGATCAGTTGATTCTGCTGATGATTAGTTTTGTCTAGTCTCTGAAGTCATTATACATGGGCTGCTTATCTGGACTTCCGAAGAGATCCATTCAACCTAGGCCAGGCAATTAGTAGATTGTGTCTACACCCACAGTACACATGAGCATAGGCCTTCAGTGATGTATCTGATGCGTCTGTGAGTGGAAGTAAGAAGTCGTTCTGAAAGTAAGCAATTGTGAACCAAGTCATGGTCCCAATGCTGTTCCCACAGAGTAGCCCAGACATTTCCAAGACAGTGTGTATGTGTGTGTGTGTGCATATGTATATGTGTATGCATATGTATATGTATGCATATGTATGTGTGTATATGTATATGTGTGTGCATATGTATATGTGTATATGTGTATATATGTATGTATGTGTGTGCATATATATGTGTATGTATGTATATATGTGTGCATATATATATGAGTGTATATGTGTACATATGTATATGTGTGTGCATATGTGTGTATGCATATGTGTGTATGTGTGTGTATAAGTATAGTATGTGTATGTGTGTGCATATGTATGTGTGTATATGTATATGTGTGTGTGTGTGTATGTATATGTGTGTGTGTATGCATGTAGGGTGGTGGTGCTGGGTACTGGAGCTACAGCCTTGCTTTTCTTAGGCAAGTAAGTGCTGGACCACAGCTATATCCCAGGCCCCAGGACAAATTGTCAGAGCATATTTGACTAAATGCATGCTAGTGATGTAGTAACTCTTTTCCCAGCTTATGATGTAACAGAGTGGACTGAGTATCTTAGTCCTAGAGATAAGGTTTGCAGAGTGGCCTCCTGTCCTCTTGACCACTCTCCTGGCAATGATTTTTTTTTAAAAAATAAGCTTGTATTAAACAAACAAACATACATACAGGAAAAGACGGTAGGTATAGTTTCCCTTGGTGGGTTTGGTTGTTGTTTTTGCTCACATTCAGGTGACTAACAATTAAGGAATTTCTGTGGTTCATTTCCTGATCTAACAGCTCACTGCTGAAGAGAGCAGTTCTGACCACCTTGAGTCAACATGGATTGTGCCAAAACCGGAGAGCTGAAACCTTTCTGATACCAAAGAGAGGCTGAAGTTTTAGCAAGAAAGTGCTTCTTCCTGTGTGCTGTGCCTGGTCCCTTGCTTGCTTACAGAAAGGCAGCTTTGGTGGGAACAAAGGGATATTCCTGTGTGCTAACTTCATATGAGTTAGAAATAAGCCCCAAACCCTGCTGAGGCGACCCCACTTACAACAAAGTTGCCAAGTCCTTCACTCACAAACCCAACACTGTGGTCACAAAGCTGACCCCACTTCTATAAGCATTAGGTGAATATCAATTGAAATTTTAATTCCTTTTCAAGCATCGTCATAAAGAAGACAATCATTTTTATAAGCCATTTTCTAAGATGAGAAATTCAGCCATGTCGCATTATTTGGTCCAGATGTAGAAGGTAACCCTTTTTTGAGGTTGACACTGTAGAATGAGCATCCAGCAGGCATCAGTGAGCAGCCCCAGTGTGGCCAAGGGAAATCCTGTTGCTGTTTGCCATCTGCAGCACTGATTTTGGCCCGTGAGGCTTCCCTTATCCATAGACAGTGTTGGTCACTGCTGTTTGTCACCAGTTGGGCTCAGTGGACGATGTGACTATCTTTCCTTGAGTGTCCTCTGTGGAATTCTCAGGCTTCACTTTGATTAGACAGATTAGTCTTTACACAGGGGCACCCATGCTCCATGCCCACTGGCCACAAGAATGCAGGAAAGCCTTAGGCTTGTGCGTATCTTGAGGCTGGAGCACAGCCAACTTCACCCAGAGCCTAGGGCCCACCACTGAGGGAAAGGAAATTCTCTTGAGGTAGCTCTCAAGCAGAAAATACGGAGCTGAGAAGGTAATACCTCTGGTGTTGGTCACTGGTTGTGTGGGGTGGAGTTGGGAAGTGTGCAGGTTCTGAGGCTCCTCAGTAGACACACTAGAGTGAAAGAGGAACCCAGGTATTGGTCATCAATAACGAAGGCAGCATCCCACATGGCTTGGGCTTCACAGTTCCCAGAGCAGGTTGTCTTTCTGGAGACCCTGAGAGTCAGAAAGTGTACACATTTTGTGGATGACATACAGGTCCAGACACCAGGATAAAGACCCAGGCCTCTTCTGACGTCCTTACTATATCATCTCCTCTTTTGCAAGGCGGCTTTGGCCTCATTACCTTATGATACTTTAAAAGGAGATCAGTTGAGTTTTGAAGATCTTCCTGCTCTGTCCACAGGATGTTCTGAGTGCCGGCTCTATGCCAGGCATTCTGTGAGGTGGTGCTCTGATGCCGTGATACCACATAAGCCATGCTGTGACTCAGGAGGTAAAGGGATTAGGGTGTTGCAGGGGCCTAGTCTTGAGGGAGGTGGCGGGCTGAGTAGGGAACTCTGGGAGAACAGTGTCTCAGCTACACCATAAAAATGGCTATGGTCAGCTGAATGGAAGGATGGAGGGAGGCTGAGGAGGAAGCGGTGGTTGTCACCTGAAGGAATAGGATGCTCTAGGGAGGGATCAACATGTGAGAAACCTACAGAGAGAGTACTGAGTGTGGGCAGACTACAGGGGAGGTGACATAA
This sequence comes from Montemys delectorum, assembly GCA_019843815.1. Lineage (NCBI taxonomy): Eukaryota > Metazoa > Chordata > Mammalia > Rodentia > Muridae > Montemys > Montemys delectorum. The sequence goes on from JADRCD010221070.1 coordinate 63,301, forward strand.
CGTCTCTGGCTTTGGCTGTGTGCTGAGGGCACGAGGGTGATGTGGATAAAGTTTTACAAAGAGGTCAGTCTATTTACAGAATGGAGAATGGTGAGGGTTAGGGGACCCAGGACAGGCAGCCGACTGACCTCTGGTGCCTCCAAAGAACCAAATGGTGATGGTTTGATTCTGGGCAGTGTCAGAGGAATGGACCAGACACCTTAGCACTTGGAATTCCTCAATTTAATGAAAAATATTTTTGAGACAGCATCTCCCTACATTGGGCCGGCTGTTCTGTAACTGACTGTGTAGTGCAGGCTGGTCTCAAACTTACAGTCTACCCACCTCATACTTCTGTATTAGAGTCACAGGTGGACTTTGGGTTTTGGAGCTATTAAAACAGCAAGCTCACAAACATGATTTTATTCCAGGGAAGCAGAAACTGACGTCCATCCAGAACACTTGGCTTTATCACTCCACTTAAAGCTCATTTAATTATTTTCATCAGATTTGCTGGACCTAGTATTTACTGAACAATTAACAGGAGCTGGGTGTGCTTAGACGACCCAGGTGTGCTGTTCTCATTAGTTTAAACTGTTTGACATACGGTCCTGGTTTCATTTCTGTTGCTGTGATATAATGCCCAGACACGCCCCTGCCACACTCTCCTTCCCCTCCAAAAAAGCAGTGTAGCTGAGACAGGATTTGTTTTAGCTCTCAATTTTAGGTTAAAGTCCATTGCAGATGTCCTAGGGTTATATTTCCATGGCATGGCAACACTTATAAATGAACACATTGAACCAGAGCTGGCTTACAGTTAAGAGGTTTTGTTCATTATTATCGTGGTGGGAAGCCTGGTGGCACACAAGTAGACATGGTGCTGGAGAAAGAGCGGAGAGTTCTACACCTGGATCAGCAGGCAGCAGAAAGAGGGTGAGCCACTGGGCTTGGCTTGAGCTTCTGAAACCTTAAAGCCCACCCCCAGTGACAAACTTCCTCCAACAAGGCCACGCCCACTCCAACAAGGTCACATGTCCTAATCCTTTCCAATAGTGCTAGTCCCTGTGAGTTTATAGGGGCCATTTTTATTCAAACCATCACAATGGAGAAGGTAAGGCGGCAGTATAGCATTGGCCATGTCACAGCCACACTCAAGAGCAAACAGAACTGAGAATATACGCTCACCTGCTTGTTTTGGCTGCTTATGCCCAGCTTGACTTCTCCACTCTTATACAGTTGAAGACACCATTTCTAGGCACCTAGGGAATCAAACCACCCACAGTGAGCTGGTCCTTCCCACAGCAGTGAAGACAATCCCCCATACACATTCTCACAGGCCAACCCAACGAAGATAATTCTTCACTGAAACTCTCTTGTCTGGTGATTTGAGTTTGTGCCAAGTTGACAATTGATGGTGACCTTACCTGAGTCACTTACTTTGTTCTACCCAGAACTGGGGATCACCAGCCAAGTGTTTTAACTACTGAACTACATTCTACATTAAAAATAAAACAAAAAACAAATCATGGTGTACTGGCTGGTTTTGTGTGTCAACTTGACACAGGCTGGAGTTATCACAGAGAAGGGAGTTTCAGTTGGGAAAGTGCCTCCATGAGATCCAGCTGTGGGGCATTTTCTCAATTAGTGATCAAGGGGGTAGGGCCCCTTGTGGGTGGTGCTATCCCTGGGCTGGAAGTCTTGGGTTCTATAAGAGAGCAGGCTGAGCAAGCCAGAGCAGGCAAGCCAGTAAAGAACATCCCTCCATGGCGTCTGCATCAGCTCCTGCTTCCTGACCTGCTTGAGTTCCAGTCCTGACTTCCTCTAGTGATCAACAGCAATGTGGAAGTAAGCTGAATAAACCCTTTCCTCCCCAACTTGCTTCTTGGTCATGATGTTTGTGCAGGAATAGAAACCCTGACTAAGACACATGGTTAATTGTCCTACTTTTCATTTTATGACATCTGAGAAGTCAAGAGATGTATTGGACCTTATCATATGATAAAACTGTAACCTTCCTGAAAAAATTACATTCAATACATTTTGTAGAACTTGCTCAAAATTTAAAATTAGGGAAGCTTTCTATCTCACAGATGCAAACCAGGAAATGTATTGACTCATGCAGAGAATTAAAAAAAAATTCAGGCCAGCATGCAGGGCATGTTTACTAATTAATTCAGCTACACTCTGGTGAAGTGTGATGTATGAGAACACTCTGTTTGTGGAATTAAAAGTCTGAACCGTCGTCTGTTGTCAGCAGGCTGGGTTTATTCCTTACCCAGGTATCTGCTTCTTTAGCCAATGTTAGGCTGTAGCAACGCTGAAGAACTCTGCCTGATAAAGGCAGTTCTAAGTTAGTGCTCACATTAATTATCAGCAATATTAAATGAATATACTGGAGCTATTTACATGTGTCATTCATAGTTGCTGTATGCTAAGGAAGTGATTACAATTGTTCTTACTAGTTATCATATTTCTTGCTTCTGCAACAAAATTCGCTCTCTCTCCCTCCCTTGCTTTGTTTTGGGAACTTCTTAATACCGAAGCAGCATACAGCATGGGACTTCCTAACCCATTTAGCTGCAGTCTATTTGAGATTCCTTTGTGCTATTTTGTTTCTATGCCCACCCAAACCAGGTTTAAAATGAGAAGATGGGCAGCTGGACAGGCTCCTTCACTGATTATCTCAAAAGAGATTGTCATTGAGAACAGCAGATTGCATGCCTGGGAGATCTGAGAGAGTTTAGATTCCTCCTGATTTCTGCTCGTCATTGTTAGGAGCTGAGACAAGAAAACATGAAGCACACCTTGGTTTGCTGTACCTTGTTAATCAGCACCCAACGCCGAGGAAACATCAAGGTCACCTGATTCATGACCTCCTCCCCTTTTGAAAGATTGAAGCATTTCACTTTATTCTATCGAAATTAAAACTTTTGTGTCTAATATATGGAATCTTGCTGTAGAGAGAAATCTGATTGACTTAATACCTTAAACTTTGCTACAGCAACAAAAGCTTCCAGGAGTGATTTCTATAGAAAAAGAAGGGTGAGTCTGGGGAAATGGGAGATTTCAAAAATAGATTGTTTCCAGTTGGCAGACATCCCAATGTTTAAACCATTTCAGCTTCTGCTCTGCCTACAGCCCAAGGCCGAGTCAATGTCCCCTTTCTGAAACCCCTTTCCCCCTCTTTATCAAGCTCCCACCCTCCACCTGTCCCCTAAGTCACTGAGAGCTGGGAGCCCTTCACCTCCATATGCCAAAGCCTCAAGTTGCATGTCATGGACAGCCAGCTGCCTCTCATTATGTCCTGAAAACCATTTGGAAAGAGACCATTTCCCTTGGAACAAGGAAAACATTCAAAGTTTGGTCTCTGGGTTGCATCATTTTGCATGTTTATGAGCCTCCGAGGTCTGGAAGTGCTTCAAGTCCTTCATGAAAGCTGAGCAGGGATGCATAGGGCCCTGGGGCTTGTCTCCCACCCACCCAGACACCAGGTACAAGGTGTGTGACTGCAGTCAGGCCTGGCAGCTGAGGCAGACCCTTTAGGATTCTGTCCTCAGGTCTGCCATTGACCATCGTCCCTACCATTCCCTCTTCCGTATCTTTTTTTTTTTTTTTTTCTTTTTTCTTTTTGGTATATAGTTGAGCTAGTCATTGGCTCTGAAGCCAAATGCTTTCCTT